>JAADXI010000008.1:0-82746 GCA_023337615.1 Pythium brachiatum | reverse complement strand
TCACCACCAGCGTGAGATAAACACGTTACCTGAGGCACGAGATACATGAACAGCGCTGTTGCTGATGAGATATCGACTTGCAACGCGTCCTGGTGCTGGATTTGGACCAGCGTTTCCACGTCATTCTCCTGTTTAACACTAAGCATTAACCTGCATCCAGAGCCCCATAATAAGCGAACGCTAGCTCACCTGTACTCTATTGCGCGCCTTCTCAACCAGTGCAGCGTCGTATTCTACGCCAATACATCTAACCTAAAGTCAGAGCCATGGATTCTCCATTGGAGCTCCCCCCATTGAGAAGGGCATGAGCTACTCACTTGGCGCCGGTTTCCTTGGCTGCGTGCACCAGCATGCGCGCGTCTCCACATCCCAGATCAAACAGCACGTCCTCCTGCGTTAACTGCAGCAGATCCAGCGCGTGGCTCAGCACGCCGTCGCCACTGGGCGTGAACGGCGCCAGCTTCGGACCCACGCGGCCTCCATTCTCCGCACTATCGCCCATGATAACTGTGGGGGTTCACTTCACGCAAGGTTAACCATGTCACTAATTGCAACTGTCATTCTAATGAATATATTCAGATGAATGACATGTGAGACCGTCCTGTAGTGACACTACTTGCCATCAGTATCATCGCAATGGCGTTCATCGGCGACGGCCAGTACGTGGGCGATGGCGGCGCCACGCTGCAGCGGCTATGGTGAGACTCCTAGCCTTCATATAGGAGAGTGTATGACAGCAGTCTCATCCATGTTTGTGTTGTAGGGAGTTCACGACGTGGCGGATGATCAAGGGCTGTCCCGGCCGCTACATTATCAAGCACAAGAAGAGCAACCCCGTGCTCATCCAGGGCACGCCCGTGACGTCACTGGACGCTGCAGCCTTCCTCACCCACGCTCTGGGCGTCGATGACATCACAGTCCACGATCTCTTCAGTGAAAAGTGTGTCGACCGCGTGCAAGTCGTGGTATTCCCGGACTCGGGCGGCGTCATCACGTACTGTAAGCGCGACACCGAAGCCCCAGAAGCGGATCGCGATGATGTCCATACAGAGCCAGCGATGCTATACGTGCACACACTCAACACTGCATCTGGACTCAAGCGCAAGCTCGAGGGGCTGCGACTGGACCACGTCTTACCATGAAATAGCCAGGGAAGCCAATGTATTTTACTGCTGTGTGTTTCATTAGCGTTGGGCTCCCGCTGTCGTCATGGAGGCTAGTGCTTGCTGGAATCGCTGCATCGATTCCTGGGCCTCTCGGAGTGAGCTACTGTTCTGGTTAACACCGGCTGGTATTGCTGGTGCTCCTCGCCTCGTCTCGGCGGCTCGATCGCGCAGCCACTTCTTGTACAGTTCGCTTTGCTGAGAGCTCGCCATCTCAGTAGCTTCACGCCTCCGTGGTGATGCTGCGCTATGCGTATCACCTTGCTCCGTTCTTGTATCGTTGTCGTGTCTTTGATTGACGGCTTCGTCCCAGTCGTCCGAAAGCGCTTTTGCCAGCAGTCCTTCAATGAGTCCGGACGGGTCGAAGGACGAACTGGAAGACTGATTAGAAGCAGGCGATGGCTCAAGCAGTTCGCGGAGTTTCTGCCGCGACTCGTCCATCGCTGCGTCCATCTCCGCTCGTACAGACGCCAGTTGCTGCTCTAGCTGCTCCAAGTCTGGCTCGTTGTCCTCTTCCTCGTTCTCTTCTTCATCAACAAACAGTCGCTTAGTATCGAACTGTTGCATTTCTTTCAGTGACGCTCTGCAAAACACACGAGCCGTTAGGCAACAGTCTCGCAGTAGCCAGCCGAGGATACGTACTTGGTTGTCTCAATCTGTGCGTGGATGCGCTGTTGGAGCCGTGACTGCATGGCTGACAGCTCCGCCGTATTAGAATACTGGCCTGGCACAAGACGCTCTCTTCCTCCTTTTCCATCGACCATCTTTGACTCTGTGGGTTTGCGATGCGTGTCCAAGAACGCCGTCGTGTGAGGAAACAACACCAATCCCGACGGCTTATTGGGCTGCGTGGTGAGTCGTGAGTTTTCGTTCTCGTGCTTGACAGATTTCGCACCACGGTGCTCGTCCAGACGCATTTGCGCTTGCGCTGCCACCTCACGCATCTCATCGTGGGCGAGCTGGAGGGTGAGCAGCTCTTGGTCTTTCGCGCGTAGCTTGGTCTCACTTATTATCAGCTTCTCTTCAACATCGCGGCGGTCTCTGTGTGGTTAAACGATCTGGTATTAGTTCCCTACAATAAGATTAAGTGGGCTTTTACGGTACCTTTGAATGGACGCGGCTGTGGCAACGTGGCAGGTCAGCTCGTTTCGGCATTGACGCAACTCACGACGCAGCTCAGCACACATCTTCTCCGTCTCCGTGCACGTCACTCGAAGGCTCGCGATCTCCGTCTCGAGCTGTTGGGAAGACAGCGCGTTCAAGTGTCAGTACCATTTGATCCAGCAACACACTCGCCTAGACCGTACCTCGCCTAGACCGTACCTCGGTAACTTCCTTCTGGTGTTGAGATCGATGAAGCCGCAGCAGCTCTTGCCCCGCACGGACCTCAGCCTCGAGAATTTTGACCTACACGCCAGACCACAAGCAGTATTGTCAGCGAGGGCAGCTCGTTCGTTTGTGATTCACTGGAGTACTGACTGACCTGAGTCGAGGATCTCGTTTCGAGAAAGAGGACAAATTCTCGTGTCGCTTGGCACACGTCCACGCGACCTTGTGTTGGCATTTTCTCTGAAGAGATCTCTGCTGTGGATGAGGACTGCAGAGCATGTTCGATACTGAGCGCCAAACGTTCATGAGCCTGGAGGACGGCTCGATCAACGTCGCTTCGTCTCATTGCTCCCAGCGCGGCGGCCAGCTTTTCCAGTTCCTATCCGCGTCGTAACATTGCTTATTAGTAGATGCCTCCCACTCCTGCAAAGTCCGATCGAACAAGCGTCGTACCGACTTGACGTCTCGAAGGCACTGCTCCAGACCAACGACGTGCTTCGTAAGTAGCTCGGCTTTTTCCTCCGCTTGATTGGCGCTCGGTGAAGTGATCACCTCCGGTGCGGTCTCTAGGGAAAGGAGATCGTTGGTGTCAGTTCCACGATCCTGTAGAGGTCGTGTTGTTGGCGTGGTCTGAGTTCGCTTTGAATAGCAAGCTGTCGTTTTCGACTGCACAGCAACACTGATGCTCGTCTCTTTGGGTGGAGCCGCTTGGATATGAGCTGCATGAGGTGTGGACTCGGGGGATTTGGCTTCATCCGCAGCACGAAGAGTCCGCTTTGACGACATCTTGGACTTCAAGTCACTGATGAATCCGATCGTGGAGGAGCTTGGCGGACTGACGAGCTTGGCCAACTTGGGTGGATCTGAGTCTCGCTTCCGATTGAGATTCGTGTGGACTGTCAGTAGATCCTTCAAAGACTTTCGCCGTGGCTTTCCACCCGTGTCCACGACCTCCTGCTCAGCAGTAGGCTGGACCGGCTCCTGCGGCTCGACATGATTGTCTCTCTCAAAGACGCTCAGCTCTTCAACGACCGCGTCAAGTGGCTTATGACCGTCTCCAGCTTGGAGTTGCTGTGGTGACGTGGGCAGCGACTCGATATCTTCGAGTTTCATTTCGTCGCGGCCTCGTAGAGTCTTCATCGCTTTTTGAACGAGTAGAATCGACGGAGGCCGCTCCAGTTTCTGGAGAAAGTGCGGTGATTGTGCTGGAGAGGACTGTACAGATTGTGGAGACAGCGGTGCGAGCACTTCTCCTTGACCCATAGCCATTGGATCAGTGTCAGCAGCGAAAGTGACGACTTTGTCCGCCTTTTCGATACTTGTAGTCGTGGTTTGAGCTTTGATTGGCGTCGGCGGCGCAGCAATGGACGGCTCATTGTCCACTGGTTGTGTTGGGCTGTGTGCTGGAGTAGACGGTGGATATTCAGCAGACGAAGACAGCGGTTGAGACCGAGGCTTTCTTCGCCGTACCCGCACGTTGGGAATGTCAGCTTCAGCCGCCGCCTGAGCTGCTTCTGAAGTAGAGAATGCTACAATTGCTCTACAACCATGTCCATCAGTTAGATTGAAAATCCGTATTCGACAGCAACAGTACCAAGCATTTTTACCTGCTCCCAGAATCATTGATCGCCAAGGAAGCGATTGAGCCAAATGACGAGAGCAGCGTCTACGGCACCTCAGTAAGCGAGAGAGCATTGGAGGAGCTTGCAAGAAGCTTGACACCACACCTGCAACGAAGCTTCTGTCTGTGGATAGTTGGTGGCATCCCACATGACTTGGATGTAGTGCACAGGCTCCGTTGGCGTTGGATTGGGCTCCTCGGCTAGCTCGATGTTCAGCTTCTGATGCATAATTTGGCTCACAGGTAAGGCTTTTAGCTCAGCATTTGGTAGCTGTAGCAGGTTGAGCCCGGATTCCGAGTCGTACGGGAGCGCAGAGGCATTCTCGATCATCAATTGAGCGAGCCGGCGACGCTGCTTGAACAAATCCTCTAAGTAAAAAACAGAGTTAATCACAACAATCACGGACCCAAATCTCCATGCTGAGAGAAGACGCACTAGTGGATAGTGTACGACGATCTTCTGTCGGACGAATGAGCAGCACGCCCACGTTGGTCGCGAGCTGCTTGGCTGTCATCCGGCACGGAATACTGGTCGAAATCTACCCACAAGACCCGCCACAACTTAGAATCTTTATACATTCCTGTAGCCTTTTCTCCAGGCTCAGCGCTTGCACGTACGTGGTGGAGATGGATCAGAAACACCTTGAGAAAATCCCTTTTTGCTGCGTTGAGGAGCTTTATCTTCTCCACGATCTCATTCAGAGTCGCGATTTCGTCACGTTGGGCGACTCGATCAAGCAGTGTCTGGCTCAAAGTGTACGGTATCACCGGTTCAAACTCGTGGCCCAGGATCTATCCGATTCAAATGATCGTCAGCTAACACTCTCACGGTCTCATATCCGTTCCGCAACGATACCTCTTTGATGACTTTCGTGACCGAGTGCGGACTCAACGTGGCCAGATCAGGGAGTCGTGTTGTGGCCTCTTCACGCCCGCAGCTAAGGCAAGTTTGCTTGAGCTCGCCCCACTCCAACGCACTGCTCTCCCGCCTATAGAGCCCCTCCTCACGGCGATGGTTCTCTTCCAGATAATCCACGAGCTGCGCGAGCGTGTCCACCACATGCACTGGCATCGGCGGCTTCGTGGCATCGCTCGACGCCTGCGTCTCCTGGAGCTGCTTCTTCGTGCGGAAGAGCGTCGTCGGAGACAGCAAATTCAGCGCCTTCATCAACGTACGCGCCGCATTGGACGGCGGTGGCAGCGACGTCGGCGCGCTCATGAGCTCTGATCAGCAGCTAGAACGTTGAGCTCGATCTCAGCTCGAAAGGGCACGGTCTCCGTTAACGTCAGTGGATACGTTCGCATTAAGTTAACCAATGTAGCCATTTGTCTCCATGAGTGCGGGGGGGGGGCTCGCTAGAGATCCTCATCGGTCGTCGTCTCTGGCGGCAGCGTCGCTGGTTCTTTGTCTTTGTCATCGTCCGGGTCCGACTCTGTTGGATCTTCGACTACTTGCTCCTTGATCCGTACCCAGCACGAGCCAAAGGCGCAATTCCGCTCGGGTACGCGGTAGACCCACGTGCCGTCGCCGCAAATCTTGACATCCCACGGACACGCCTGCCACATATTAATACATCAATCAGTGGTTGAACGGAACGGAGTGAGGCTGAGTAGAAAGTGGCGTCCACGCACGCGTGGATCGTCGCGGCTCGAGACACCTGCCGCATCATTGGAAGTCATCGTGGTGACCAGAGCGAGCATCCACACGAACAGTGCGGACGGTGGCATTGTGTGCTGCGGAGTTCTGGGTAGAACTACCTAGTATGATGTGTTGGGAGCGTGGCCAATTGAAGAATGCCAACCAACTGGAGAGGGAGGGACCAACAGTAGAAAGCCCGGCACTTTCGTCGGAATAAGTCGACGAGCCACGTTTTGAGTTGATACATATTCTATTATCCATGTGTTGGTTGCTCCACGCCACGTCTACTTATGCTGGGAACGTCGGTTGTTGGTTGACTATTGCTGGGCCTGGCCCACGACGACGAGATGCAGGTCGCCGCGCACTTGGCGGATCAATCGCGTCACATCCTCTGTGGCCTTGGAGGCATTCGCGGCGTCAAACGCATCCAGACGCTGCAGCGTCAGCGCGTTGTGCTGCACGAACCACTGGCGCAGCGTCGTGGACTGCACGAGGAACTGCACGGCCTTGAGCTTGGTGGTGAGCACGTCGGCGACGTCCGAGCTCGCGTACTGCAGCAACGACTCAAGCACACGACGCACGACATCGTCGGAAAGCACGAGTGTGGAGATCAAGTCGTGTAGCAGATCCAGTTGCTGGGTCTGGCTATCCATCGAGGAGCCAAACGCCAGCAGCGACGCAGTCGCAACGCGAATAACATCGCTGACCATCTCCACTGGGAGTTCTCCGCGATGGATTGGCTTCACGGAGGCAAAGTTCGCTCCGTACAGCAGCAAGAGCGTGTGGACATCCAGTGGATCCATGGTCTCGAGGCTAGCGGCCTGGCGCGAGAGCGCTGGCGTGAGGATCTTGGCCAGCGATGCACCCAGGTTCATCGTCAGCAAGATGCTGCTCACGTGGCGCGTGAGCTGGAGGTGCTGCTGCTTCTGCGCGGCCGTCAGCTCGGTGTCCTGCACGCGGCCGAGAATGCCACTCATGAGAAAGCTCACCAAGTGAGCGAGGTCCAGCATCTCGCTGCGCTGGTGGAGAATGTCCATGAGGAAGCTCTTGGCATCGATGTGGACGCGAGGGCTCTTGCAGCAGCTCGCCAACGCACGCAGAAGACCCACGGGGTAGCTGGGCAGGTGGTACACGAGCGATACAAACTCGAGCTGATCTGACGCCGTGAGTTCATCAAACCGGAACTGCGTGGCCTTGGAGTCTTGCACGTTGACATTGAAGAACTGCTCGACGTTGTTCAGCACGCTATCCGCGGCACCACTCGTCGCGAGATCCGTGGGCAGCTGCTTCATCACAGAGATCATCGTGAAGAGACACTGGCGTCCCAGCTCCATGTGGTTGGCGTCCAGTTGACCCAGGAAGTTACCAAAGCACTTGAGCCACTGCAGCACGATGTGCCACGATGGCCAGCGACGCAAATCTGCCAGGCGATCGATCACAAATGCTGTGCACGTTCGGAACGTCATCGAGCGTGGCGAGCACTTGGTGTACAGCTGCGTGAACTCAGCGAGCAGCTCCTCGCGCTGCTCGGGCACGGGCATCGCTGCCAGCACCGACGTCACCACTTCCAGCAGCCCACGAATGATGAGGTGCGTGCTGGACAGCGACCGCAGTTCGTCCGATGCTGTGTACTTGGCCATCGCCGACACGACAAACTTGTTGACACGCGCGTCCAGGTCTTTCATCGAGGCCGCGCGCGCCTGCTGTGGAAGCTGGAGCAGCACGCAGGCAAACTTGGCGATCGACACGTTCATGCCGTACCAGCGCGACAAGTACGCGTCGCCACCAGCCGTGAAGTTGTTCTCTGGGAACATGGGGAACCGCGCGAGGAGCTGCTCCTGGACTCTGCGTGCCGACTTGGCAAGGTCTCCGTCCGGGAACTCAGCCATGTGCTCGACGTTCGCCGACAGAATCACCGTTGCTGTCTCCACAATACGCTGCATGTTCTCGACAAACTCTTCCGAGAGCGACTCAATGGAATCGTTCTCCATACACTCGAGCCACAGATCCAGCAGCGGTCTCAGCAGCGTGCGCGATTTCTCCTGCCAAAAGCCCACACTGCGCAGCCGCTCCGACTGGTTGCCCAGCACGAGCGTCGGCGTGGCGTACAGCAGCAGCACCTGAGAAGAAGCGACGGGCGCCATGCGCGAGACGGTGCGCACGACTCTTTGGCTGGACTTGGTGGCCGACGAGAGCTCCTCTGCCGAGAAATCGATCGAGTGCAGCAGCTTGTGGAGCACCGTCAGCGCCGAGAAGCGCAGCGTGAGCGCGCTGTTGTTCGCGTTCTTCTTGGTCGACGCTTTGTTGCCCTGTTGGTTGTTGTCTTGCTGTTTCTTGGCCGCCGCCGATCGGCCCGAGCCATTGCCACTGGTCGCGTTCAGCAGATCGTACGAGTTGGTGATCTTGATGCCCTGGGTCTGCGCCGCCGCGATGAGATCACGGAAGTTTTCAATCAATCGACCGAGCTGCTCCAGCCCAGCGTCGACACTGATGAGGTCGGGCGCGACTTCCAGCAGCACGCTGATGGCACGTAGCGTGTCTTGGCGGATGCCGATCTGCAAGTGCGTGAGCCCGCTGCAAAAGTACATCGCGATGAGCTTGGCAAAGGGCTTGAGCGACTTGCCCTCCATCATCACAGCGATCAATGTCTTCCAGGTCTGCACGGCGGCTTCACGCACGATGGCTTCTTCGTCCACGAACGTGCGCAGGAACCGCTCGAGCACGATCGACACGTTCGCCAGTACATTCTCGGGGTGGCTCTGCGCCAATTCACGCAGCCCCTGGAGCGCGCGCTGCCGCATGTGTGCGTTGTAGTGGCCGATGTTGGACATGAGATCTTGCAGCGACAAGTGCCGATGCGTCACGGCGTCGCCTTTCTCGGTGAGCACACTCTGCTCGAGCATGTTGATGCGGCGCGACGCCACGGAGACCGACGTGACATTCGCGGACGCTGGGGCTTTGCGACCGACCTTGCGCTTCGGACGCTTGAAGTCGCCAGGCTTCTTCTTGACGCTGGACTCCTTGTACTTCGAGCCACGCACCATGTTGCTAGGTACTCGACGCCGGTCCTCTTGGTAATGGAGCTCTTCGTGTTGATGAGCTCTTTGAAGAGCAGCAACTTTGGTGAAGGCCAGTGCTTTAACCACCTCTCATTGGTTGAAAATAATGTTTAGGCCATTTTGATTAGTTGAAAAGGTGAGGAATGAGTCAGAAACCGAAGAGATACCGGTATTTTGCGGGCCGCTCGGTGCGACTCGCGGAGCTGCTCGCGATGAAGAGCTCTTTTGTGTGAAGCGAATCCAGTTTGGATAGCGTCTGAAGGTCGACGACGATGAGCAAGACGGACGCGAAGGAGCTGCCCAAGGGCTGGAAGGAGGTGGAGAGCAAGAGCCGTCCAGGTGAGAAGTACTTTCTGCATGTGAAGACGGGCGAGAAGACCTGGAAGCTGGCCCACGTCCACGCCAAGGAGCGCGAGTTCCGGCACGCGGCGGCCAAGAGCAGCAAGGACAAGAAGCACAAGAACGGAGGCGAGACCGTCCAGGTGCGTGTGCTGCTGGTACTGTTAGTAGCAGTAGTAGTGATGGTGTGGTGGCTGACGGGTAGTGTGGTTATTAACTGTAGGCGCTGCATATTCTGGTCAAGCACGCGGGCTCGCGGCGTCCATCGTCCTGGCGACAGGAGGAGATCACGAGAAGCAAGGCCGTGGCCATCGCCAAGGTCGAGGGCATCCGAGACAAGCTGCTCGCGCGCATGAAAGAGGATCCGACTGTGAGTTGTAGGGGATTAGGAGGTCGGTGGATATGGGGCACGGTCTCACTTATGCTGTGTCAACTGTAGAAGGAGGCTCTTCGAGGACTGTTTGAAGAGATCGCCAAGGAAGAAAGTGACTGCAGCAGGTAGAGATCGTACTGTAGGTTAGGCGAGTAGAGGCGTTGATGGGACTAACTGTGGTTTGTTACTGTTGTTTGACAGTGCGAAGCGTGGCGGAGACCTGGGTCCGTTCGGCCGCAACAAGATGACGCCGCCGTTTGAGAAGGCGGCGTTCGCGCTCAAGGTGGGCGAGCTCAGCGACCTCGTGGAGAGCGAGAGCGGCATCCACGTGATTCTTCGCGTCGCATAACCGACGTGATTCGCGTCACCTCGCGCTCCCTCAACTGGAGGAGGAGGGTCTCCGATAAAAATATGAAGACGTTTGTACTCGCGGCGGTCACAACAAGCCACCTACCGACGTGGCTGGCAATGGAGATGAAGAAAACAGCAGCCGCCTCCAAGCGGCTGCAGCTACCCAACCAGTAGCAAAGCGAAGAAAACAAAATATCCATTCTATTGATCTCTAAGCAGACAAGGGTGGGGTGGGGTCGATGCGATGGGCGTGGCTACAGTTCCAGTCCGCCTGCGCCCCTACAGATCGAAGACCTGGGCAAACGTATCGTCTTCCGTGAAGAGCGCAGTGCACGGCGTGAAGGCGAGCGGCACTTTGCCCTTGGCCTTGCGCTTGAGCTGCAGATCAAAGATGGACTTGTACGTGGCATCCATCGCGTCGTCAAGATCCAAAAACTGCGCACGCAGCTTCTCCTCGAACAGCTTCGCCTTGCCGGCGACCTCGGCGTTGTAGTGGTGGCGCAGCGTGTAGATCTCCCACAGTGAGCTCTGCAGCGCGTTGCTCTTCTGCGGGTCGGTCTCGTCACTCACATACGGGTCGTGGCCGTCTTTCAGCGCGATCGCGACCGTCTTCCGTGCCAGTTCCTTCGCGGCGGCGTCCACCGAGTTGGTACTCGAGAGCTCTTCACGACGCATCTTGGCGACCTCAGCAGCGGACGCCGCACCGCTGCGGTGGATCAGCTGAAGACACTCCTTGTGGCGAAGAATGAGGTTGTACACCATCGGGATAATAAACAAGATCGCGCCTGGCTCGGTCGAGAGAGACACACGCGAGAGACGCTTGGCGAACGCAGCGATCATGTACGCGGGCAAGTGCGACGACGACAAGAACAGCTCCAGCAAGCCGAAGAAACGGAAACTACAACACCAGCAAGGCAAGGATCAGTCCACGGAAGTGAGAAGAACACGAGAGGAAGATGATGATGAACGTACCGCTGCTTGGCGCTGAGCAGAGTCGGGTCGTTCAGCAGCACGTAGAGCTTGTTGTAGAAGTCTGGGTAATCAAAGTTGTGGTCTGTGATGAGAATGAACAGGCTGTTCAGCGCGAGCAGACTCGTGACACCGCCGAGGCTGTACGAGTCCGTGAGGAAGTCCGAGAGCAGCAGTGGGTTCTCCAAGTGCGGCATGATCTCGAACGGAAGCTGCATCAAAATCTTCTTGTAGGCGTCCTGTGGCAGGCGGTGGCGCAGCATCGCGACCCAGCACATGCTGAACACGTGCTGGTGCTGCTTGAGGCTGTGGAGACCGCCCTTCTGGGACTTCTTGTCGTCCTGCGCCTTGCGCTTGGAGCCCAGAGCCAGTGCCGCCTGCTCGGCGTTCTCCTCGGCATCGCTCTCCTCATCCTCCTCGTCCTTGGACTTGTCCACGGGCTCCACCGCGACCAGGAACGACGAGATTTCGCTGTCCTTGGATGGCATGTTGACCATGTTCAGCAGACGCAGCGCGTTCGAGACAAACGTAAAGTCCTCGGTCGGCTCCTTCTTGGCCTCGAGCTCCGTGTCCAGGATCTGAGTCAGGTTGCGCAGCATGTAGTACTGCACATCGATGTACGCCGCGACGTACTCGCCCTTAAACACGCTCGAGACCAAACCCTTGAGCTTGGGGTTCGCCATGAGCTGCTGCACGACGCGCATAAAAGTCTCGTTACCAAACGCGGCGCCCGTGCCACGCAGCTCACCCTCGCGCGAGATGAACTCCATCAGCGTACGCAGCGCGTTGACCTGCACGTTCTCGTCCTTGCCGTGGATCAGCCAGTCGAGCATCTCCTTGATGAACGCCACGTACACGCTCCAGAGCCACTTGCGGAACGTGGCCACGGCGTCGTCCGTCTTCTGTTTCTTGGCGTCCGTGGACGGCACCACAGCCTTCAGATCGCCCTTCTCAGCGAAGAACACAAGCACGCGGCGCATGGATTCCATCGCCGCTTGCGCCACTGCCTTGTCCTTGTGCTTCAAGGCCTTGACAATCTTGGGCAGTTCTACAGACCACAATCATTTCATTATTGTGAGCCATCCAGTTCTCTAATTTCCACCGCAACACCGTGGATATGTAGAGCGCACCATTGATCTCCTTGACATCCTCCTTGATCTTCGCCTCGAGCTGCTTGATCTCTGCCGCGGTGGTCGCCATGCTTGCCGCTTGCCGCCTTTCAGTCTGCGCCAATGCTGATTGAAATGAGCTGCTTGTTCGCGCAGGCCAACCATGAAAAGCCGTCCGATAATCTCGATTTTCAGCCAATCACAACCCATCATTCAAACTTTGATTGCCGACACTGCCGTTTTACCACCAAATCCCAGATAAAACCTAAGTATTGTCTGCATAGCTAGCTAAACGTAGGCTATTCCCCGCAATTACGGCGCCGTTTTAGCTGTTGGGGCTGGAGACCGTCGAATAGGTCCATGGCCAAGACGTGACTTGGAGACCTGAAGCTAAAAGGGAGAAAAAGCCCCCGCTACGCGGCGCGGACGTGAGAATAACGACAGCACTGGCACGCCACACACGCGATGGAGCCGGGAGAGGAGCGAGAGAACGAGTACCTGCGCTTCCTGCGTGGGCTGCGCAGCGCCGATGACGCGGCGACACTGAGTACGTCGCTGTCTTAAAACCTAACTACTTTCGCGCCCAAATGCTAGATTCACTGACTTGATTTGGCGCTGTGTAGGCGACTTGGCGAGTGCACAGCATGGAGAACTCGACTTCCGCACGCCGTTTGCCGGCAGCGAGACGCTCCAGGATCTGGACAACGATCTCACGCACGTCGCGCCGGCCGACAGCGCCGAGTTGGCGCAAATGCTGCTGGCGCATGCCGGCCAGGAACCCAAGGAGACGACGGGAGACGACGATTCGGACTCGGATTCTGGAAGCGGTATGATGACGCGCGGTGACGCAAGCGCTATGGACGATGACGCGCTGTCGGATGATGAAGACGTCGACGTCACAGCGGCGCTGCACTTGCATGCAGTAGGCCAGGGCCAGGACGACACGAACGAGTACGCTACTACTGCGGCAGCGCCTGTGCAAGCCACGGGACGACTGAATCGATGCCGGTACTACAGCAAGAAGCGCGTGCGCTGCACGAGACAGGCAGTGGGCGTCGACGGCCGCTGCACGATCCACAAAGTGAGCCAGTTCTGCAAGGAGCCGCAGTGCAACAAGTTCAACCAGGGCAACGGGTACTGTATCCGCCATGGCGGCGGCAAGAAGTGTAAGGTCGATGGCTGTGATAAGCTTGTCCAAGGCTACGGACTGTGCTCGGGCCACGGCGGCAAACCGCTGTGTCCTATCGATGGCTGTGAACGCAAACGCATGGAAGGCGGGTTCTGCAAAGCCCACGGCGGTGGCCGGTTCTGCCAGGAAGAAGGATGCAAGAAGCGCGATATCGGCGGTGGCTATTGTATAGCCCACGGTGGAGGCAAGAAGTGCCGAGCCGTGGACTGTACGAAGGTGGATCGTGGCGGTGGTTTCTGCAAGCGTCACGGTGGAGGCAAGCGCTGCGAGCTGGAGAAGTGTCGAAACTGGGCGATCGGTGGAGGGCTATGTGAGACCCACAAGGGTCCAGGCAAGCGTTGTAAGACCCCAGGCTGTGCAAAGTACGATCTCGGTGGTGGCCACTGTATTGCCCACGGCGGTGGACGCAAGTGCATCGTCGAAGGCTGTACGAAGAACCGCCAAGTGAACAAGCTCTGCCGTGGCCACGGCGGCAAGCTGCGGTGCAAGATCGAAGGATGCGAGAGCCACGCACAGAGCAACCGCCTCTGCAAGCGGCACGGAGGCGGCAAGCACTGTATCTTTGTCGGCTGTACAAACATGGAGAAAGGTGGCGGCTTTTGTATCCGCCACGGCGGTGGCACCAAGTGCCGCATGGATGGATGCGTGGCAGTCGACCGTGGCGGAGGCCACTGCAAGGCCCACGGCGGCGGCCGCAAGTGTGCAGCATTGCAGTGCAAGAAGTGGGTTCTGGGCGGTGGCTACTGCTCGGACCACGTCGAGATGGAGATGGAGCGACGCCGAGAGGAAGTGTCGCGCATCACGTCGGCGATGGAGCTCGCCCAGCAGCACCAGGAGACCACCAGCCAGGACCCTACAGCAGCAGTAGCTCGAGCAGGCGCTGGAGATGTGGATGTAAGCGGCCATCTACGCAGCCAGATGAACGCTGCGGTCGCCGCTGCTGCCGCGAGCCACAACCGAATGGCAGCGGCGGCAGCGGCAGATGAAGTGGCGCGGCACACGGACGAGATGGCACGCTTGGCCTCGACGGTCTCCTATTTAAGCGGCGATGGCATCACGCTCTGACTGCAGCACAACAATATATGTGAAGGGTTCATAATAGCCACCCAAGGCGTGGTGTCAGCAACTACCGATAGCTCAGCAGCAGTGTCCATCGACGCCAGCGGCGCCAAGAAACCTACTGGAATAGGGTAATCTGAGCGGATCATTTGAATCGTCGAGGTGTCACTACCACGAGGAAATGTCACTAATACAGTGTTCCGCGCGTTCCGTTCTCATCTGAGAAAACCGAACGGAAGTGGCGCAAATGGCCAGCATCCAGCAGGCCACTTCGTCGTCTTCGAGCGCGTCTCCTGCGGTCCAGGCGGCGCGTGCGCTGCAGGGACGTGCCTCTAATTATGCGCGGCATCCTCTGCAAGGCGTACGCTCGGAATCGACGTCTCCAGCGACTCTCAAGCCGCGAAACGGCACTGCGAACCCCACCGTGCGAAGAGCTCTGTTCTCCAGTGAAGGCGTACAGCTCTCTAGCAGCTACACAGGCGGTAGTAACATGCGCGTGCTTCGTCAGTCCAGCCTCGGTGTGAGCGAATATACAACCAGCAACGGCAGCGGCATTGGCTCAGCTGTGGTGGGCAACGGAGCCGGTGGGCTGAAGAGTCAACCACCCGCGTACGTGCCGTTGTCACGCCACCAAAGCGCCCAAAACCAGCCTTATGGAAGCCGAACGCCAGGCCCCATGATGCCCAGTGTACGCGCAAGACTACAGGCTCGAAGCAATGGCACGCGGCAGTCAGCAACGGCCTCCACGCTCTCCCACACCATGAGTATGTCGTCCGCGCCCACGGCCTCGCCCACGCGAGGCTCGATTCCCGTGTCTATTGGCGCTACGCTGGCTGCTGCCACAGCAGCGTTGCCGTCAGATGACGTGCTGTGCAAGATCTTTGGAAGCTGTGTGCCCACGGTGTTTGAGGCGCTCGCCCGGTACCAGTACCAGCAAGCGACGAATGTATTGGATACGTTCATCGCTGAACAGGATGCGGCAACGGAGAATGGACAGCAGGACCTGCGCACAGAGTGGAAGAGCTGGACAGCGTTTGCTGTGATGGTACGCCTGGCCGCGTCCTGTGAGAGCGCGTACCACCTCATGCGGTACCTCGAGCCGGACATGATCCACAAGGAGACGCTGGACCAGCTCTACAATAAGCTGGTGGTACTGCTGAAGCATCTTGTGGACGACATCGCTCCTGTCGTGCGGCGTGCGCAGCAGCGCTCAGGAGGCCTGAAGAGAACGACAGCAATGAACGCCCCAGTGACGCTGAAGGGAGGACCGGACAGTGTCAACAGTACCACGAGTGACTCGGCGCTCCTGTCTGAACTCGATCAGCTGATGGTGGACGACCTGGAGTACTACCGAAGCCTCTTTGAGCAAGCGTCCGACTTCTTCGCGGTGCGTAGTGGCTTGTATTGGTGAAGCGAGGTGCCTGCTGACGATGATGAGACGTTTGTCTATTCTGTGAGCAGCTCCGCGTATCGATGATCGGACTCTACCGAGGCTTGGCGACACAACCATCGCCGCACAACTACACAGGGGTACGTCTACCAGTGTAGCTTGTCATCCTTCGCGATCTCCAATACTAAATGCTGTTGTGGTGGAGGAGTAGATGGCCAAGACTCTTGAGCGGCTCATGAAGCGGTATTCCCAGTTTGAGCATCCGCTGCTGGCCACGCTTCGGCAATCGACGATCGAGGAGCTACGCACTGTCAAGGCGGCGTTCGATAGTGAAGTGTGTCTCTCGCAGTACGACTTCACTAAGTCGATGCTCACGCTGCATCGCTTCAAGTCGTCTTTGCGTACGTGGAGTGACCACATCGACAGCGTGAGCGAGTATCCGCTGTTCGACGAGAGCGATGACGAAGACGACTGCTTTATGTCGAGCTCCACGTACTCGGACGCGACGTCTGTAGGTTCGTCCACGCTGCAAATGCAGCAGCAGGCTGCAGCAGCTGCAGCGATGCTTTATGCTGACGTTGGTAACAACCGGTATGGCACAGGTGCACCTGGCGAGAGCATAGCGCCGCCTCCGTTGACGAATTCGAGCTCGCTGGCTCGACCACAGCGCGAGTCGAGTTTTCGAAGAAAGAGCTTCAATCAGTCGCTCGCAACAGCAGCAGAGATGGCTGCGTTTGCGGCTGCCTCGGAACAAGCTGCCGCCGCCGCTACTGCTGCTGCGAACGCTGTAGAGTCACAAAAGTACGTCACCTTTTTTGGACGTTGTACGGACAAGGGTGGAGCTCATCTCTTTGTTATGTGTGCAGTGCCTTCGCTAGGCTGCTGTCCCAGCGAGGATCTCTTCTCAAGCGAGGGCTGTCTGTGTCCAGCCTTCGAGCCAAAATCCAGGCCGCCGCTGCGTCCATGCAGCCATCAACAACGCCAACGAACGCTCTGGAGAATGCCATTCTTGGCACAACACCTTCATTGATCAACGGCGGAGGGATCGCGAACAGCATGCTCACACCCAGTGGCAACGGTTTGAGCTCAGTGGGCACAAACGCTGGTGGCGGTGGTACGAGCGGCTTCAACACGACAAACGCCCATACAATCGCAGCTGAAATGATGGCGTCGGCAGTCGCCAAGCAGGAGCGCGAGGATGGATACGCGCTGCCCGTGTATCAGTGGTCCAAGCGCTTTTGTCGCAGTCTCATCGCCAAGTTTACGCTCTATTTCCACGCGTGGCTCGAGCCGTTTGAATCGCGTGGTGATGTGCTCTCGCCATACAACCTCACGCGATTCATCCGCAGCCCCGTGGGGATCTCGTACCTCCAGCTAATCGACGTTCTACTCGCAAAAGGATGTACGTCCCTCGACACTCTTTCGCATGGCAGCTACGCTTTGCGTGATTGTCTGACGTTCTCTTGTTGACAGCTCATCGTATCGAAGACGGCTCGGCCTCAATTATGTTGATCCTTGAGACCGACAGGTTGGACGACAAAGGCGCCAAGTTCTATGCCAAGGGATACTTGTGTCCACCATCCAGCAATCAGGCGTGCAAGGCGTTCGAGGCTTCCGACGCTTCTTCTAAGTCGCAGCCGGTTGTCAAAGCGGCAAGCCGATCGTTGGCGTCAAGTTCTGCCGGACGATCCGCTGGGCCGCCGCTGCAATCGTCTACTCCGACTCCGTCGCCATCTTCAACGAACCAAAGCCACAATCTGTTCAACCTCAACCTGGAGCCCGACGCCGAGGAGGATGGAAGTGGCGACTTTGCGCCGCTGTGGGGACTGCGAGGCTGGCCGGCCGTGTTTTGCTACCCCACTGCAGAGCCTCCACTGCAGCACTGGCCGAATCTCGTGAGTCTGATCATGGACAATCGCCAAGTGCTCGAGATGCAGTCGGGCCGCGCGCCGTTTGTCCACACGGAGCGGCGGCTCAAGACCAGTTACTACATCTCGAGCATCGATCCAGCCGTGTACTTGGTGCTAGTTCTCGAGGGAAAGCGACGGCCGACGGAGAAGACCGCACAGGTAAGCCTGATTGGTGCGAAGACGGTCTCAGGTATGCAGAATCTAATGCGTGGATTTGTAGGACTTCATGCAAACGATGGCCGAGAATCTGCAACACAGTGGTGTGTATCGCCGTGGCGGCACGGCTTCCTCGAGTGGGTGAGAGTCTTGTCTTGGGTTGTTTCGTTGCGAGCGCCGGGGTGTTGGTTGGAGTGGACGAGGCGTGGGGACAAATCGAGTATCAATCTGTAAATATGATCCGGGGCTTTTCCTCCTACTGCTACACTTGTTATTTCTACTCCACTACGTCAAACTCCCTCCTACTACTACTTCGAATCCTACTGCTACATGTGCATACGTGACTTGTTCTACTTGTACTTACCGCAGACTTTCGCTGTTGGCCAGGGCCTACAGGATGTAAACCGGCTTGAGCGAGCTCGCCGCGTACCGATCCTGCGTCACGGGGCACGTGACGACTTCAACTGAGTCCTCTGTGGACGTCAGTTGATGGATGGCGCGCTGGCTGAACACGTAGCCGTTGGGGAGTGCGATCGGCGGATTGTGTTCATCCATCACGCTCTGCGTGACTCGACACACGAGCCGAGAGTGTGGGTGGTGGGCGAACGGCATGGTGCCGCACAGTTTGCCTCCCACTTCACTGCACGTGGGACACAGTGGTGGCGGAGGAGGCGATCCATCAGCAGCTTGCTCTGCTTTCAGTTTCTTGCTTCGCTGTTGGGCCGATTCCTGTTCTCCGTGGCGTTTGTGGTGGAGACCGAGTTGGATACCCATCTCCTGACGCTCGGCTTCGGTCAACATCGACGCATTCAGCAACACTTCGACCACTTCTTCTCCCTGATCGTCATCATCCTGTCGACGCCGCTTCTTGGCTTCGGTCGTAGCTTCCCGGTAGCGATGACACGTGCGAGTGTTGAGGCTGGAAATGCCAGCGTACAACGCGATGCACAACGCGGGTGGGCTGTGGATGCCGTACACCAAACAGAAGGTCGTGCGGAACGAATCCTTCAGCTTTTGCCACCGATCCACCGAGAAAAGGCGTGCATATGCCTCAACGCCGCATTGTTCCGGGGTTTTGTAAGCCAACGTGGCCATGGCTTCTTGGATCGCTTCCATCATGGTCTTGCGTGTCGCTTCGTCTTCGTTCTGCATCGAGATGGGCGTCAGATGTAACTGCGCGTACTGGATGGCTTCCAGCTTCTTGTCGGACCGCACGAGCTCAATAAACTCTTGTAAGCGAAGCTGAAACTCCAGTTGCGACTGGAGCCGACGCAGGCGAGAGCCATTCTCCGTGCACCACGTGATTGCCGTCGTGACGTTGTGTGCGTGCAGGTCGTTGACAATCGAGTGACACTGCAGATGCAGGTCGTGGTCCACGACAAACTCCACACCTGCAGATACCATATCCGAAAATTCAAGTTAGCATATCGTGACTTTTTGCAGCGCTCCGAGCCGATGATTCAGCACGCCATAGCGACCGTTCACACTGCAGCAACGTCGCACCTTTGGTCTCCTGGATGAGCTTGGAGCTCTTGATGTAGCCGTGCGAGAGCAAGTAATCAGCGATCAGGCGGTCGTTCTCCGTGCTCTGGGTGTCTGTCCTGGTGAATACATTGGCAAGGTTCCAAGTACTAGCGGCTGTACCACTAGCCACACGAGCCGCAGCGTGGGCAGTGGCTGCCAGCGCGTCATTGCCAGTCTGGTACTTCTGCACGTACTGGGCACGCAGCACGCAGCTATTCACGTCCTTTTGCTGCTCCGCGACAAACTGCTTGGCGTCGTGCTGGGCGTTGCGGATCCGCTCCGCGATCAGCTCCAGTGACTCGATCGTGTCCTGTACGAGCGTGTGCTGCGCCGATGGCTGCTCTTCCTGCAGCGCTATCACGGCCTTCTGCACCGCTGCGATCTCGCGACTCACGTGCTTGTGGAACAACCGAAAGCTCTTGTTCGCCTTCTCAAACGGCACCTTCAACAGCGGATGCAGCAGCTCCTCCATCCTTCACAACTTCAATATTCGCTTCTACACATACATACACATCCCAACGACATCAGCATACGCCTCTCCACTCCATCTTCCTCACTCTCCATCGCATGCGATCCCCAGAATCTCCCAACATCTCCACGCCAACTGGCTCGCACATTGAAGTTGAGCTCCTCGTTTGTAGGAGCTCTGCTTCTCCACGCGACCACGCCGCACGCCTCCCACTGCATCTCTACTTTCACAAGCTCTTACCTGGTGTCTCTGTGGAGCTCTGGAGCTCGGTGCTTCGGACGCTTCGTGTCGGGGACTGACGGCGAAGCGACTGCAACCGCTTGTAGCTGAGGAGCTCCTGGGTCGTCGGGTTCTTCCTCCAGCAGCAACCCTTTCTGTGATCCGCCTGAGAAAGAAAGCCCGTCAGCATCCGGGTTTGGGCATTGAATTGGCGCAAAGAGCTAAATGATTCGCAGTTCGATTCAATGAATTGTATACCCGATTCAATGAATTGTATACCCGGTCCGCAAGCCCGTATACCAGACCCAGCAGCTCCGAGCCCGTGATGCGGGCAACCCGTATACTACCCGTGGGTTCTTGGGTCAAGGACCGGAAGATTGGGGTTTTGTCCGGATACGTATCCGGTTACGCGACTGAATGTTTGTCGTTCGAGAGTGGAGCTCGTTGACACGCATGGCAAAAAAGATACGGAAAGCAAGACGAATGGGGAATGGCTACGTTTGATTTCAGCTATTCACAGCTCACTGCCGACCGGTCCACTGGACGGAAACCAAGTAGCGAATCTGATTGATGAGAGCCACAGGCTTCCGTGCATTGTGGTCTGGAGGTTGAGGCTGGAAACGGGCTCCGTAGTGGGAATAGCTACGCTATTAGGGGAAGGAGGAGCGTCGGCGTGCCTACTTCATCTACAAACTCACAGGAGAGAATCTGGGTGTGAGCACGTTGGAAGGTGGAGGAGGAGGATGTAGTATGGGGAGAGTGGCTCACCTTGCGGCCGCTGCGCTTGCGCATTTGTCGGCTCTGCTGGACTTCGTCGTACTTCTGCTTCTCTTCGTACGACATCTTCTCGTACTCCTGGCGCTTCTTCTCCTTGTACTCGTTCAGGCGACGAGCCTCCTCCTGTAATCACGTGGAAGGTTTCAGATACCGACTCTGAATCCCATTGAACCACATCGCAAACGTGAGAACTACCGACCTGAAGAGTCTCTTCGGACGGGCCACGCTCGGCAGCCATCTTGGCACGCTTCTTCTGAGCACTGGCCTTGAGCTAATCAAATATGCATCACGCCACGTCAGTTCCCAAGCTATCCATTGTGGTTACAAGCGACGAAGATCTTACGTCACGCGAAAGCTTCATCGTCGAGCCAATAGCGTCGATCAGTTGGGTGGTGAAGGCAACAGCGGCAGCCGCATCCAGCTCCTGCGAGCCTTCACGCAGCTTGAAACACGTTCGCAGAATGCGACGCTCAGTCTTGGGGAAGCCACTGCACATCACCATCTTGAGTTAGAAACATCCATACATCGTGGATGTGATGACAGTACCAGCACTCACGTGATAGGAAGCGTGTTCACGTCCGTGATGACGAAGTACTCCAAAAACGGCTCGAGCGCCTTGAGCTGCTTCACGAGCTGCGGCGTTAGTGCCGTCTTTGGCGTCTCGATGTTGTCCGAGGCGACGCAGAACGTCTCAGGGATGTTGCTCGGGTCCGTACGCTTCGAGATCGTGATCTGTATATACAAGGAACACACACACCAGTCAGTATTGATCCCAGTCAGACGAAGAATTCAGATCGCCACGCACCAGTTCTGGGAACGACTTGGTCACGTTGGCGTATTGCATCTTCTTGGTGATACCGAACACAAATGGGTCCAGGTCATTGGCGTTTAATCCAACGTCAATCGTCTATGGATACAGGCGGATATCAGTACAATAGTCCAAACAACGGACCGAATTAAACTCAAAGCCAAGACGCACCAGGAAGTCCCGGCTTGGCACCACGACGTGCACCAAACGCGAGAACAGATCGTGGCGAGAAGCCAGCGATAGATCCACCACGAAGCGCGAGCAGAATCGACGGCCGGTGCAGTAGTACTTGAAGTTGTTCTTGCTCTCTTCGAGCAGCCCCACGCTCGGGTTGCCCGACGTACCCGTGTAGTGGAACTCCTTCACCAGCGTCGGCTCACTCGCTTCAAGCCTAACGTACAGGAAAACACACCAAGCAAACGATCGTAAGTACGCATTGCGATCGTCTGTAGCTTGTGTTGCGCAGCACGCACCACTTGTCAGCGAGCTTCCGGTTCTGCGACTTGCCCACGAAGTAGTTGACGACGTAGAGCGTAGCCAGCGCCATGCTACCAGCCTCCAAGAGGAAGTTGTCCTCTGGTATCACCAGCAGCCAGTAGATGGTGCAGATACGTCAGTCAGGGACTCTTGGAGACAGCAAAAAAAAAGCATGGGAAACACACCTTCCACAGGCGGCGGAACGAACTCGGGCAGCGACGGAGTGTCCGCTGGGGCCGTGATCACCTATTGCAACGAGACCGCCACATATTCAGCTCAGTAGCTACATCAACACTATATTGCATTCCATCGTTTGAAATTTGCGAACGTACAGGGGCCTCAACACCGTCGAACTCGTCGGTATCTTGTGCTGTAGATGACAGGAAGTAGAGGGAGTGTGAGCGCCACGTATCTTAGTTTATAGGCCATCAAGAGAAACCGGAAAGGTATGCACAGCGTGCCATGATGTTGCTATTCCTTACCTGCGACGTGGTGCACGCCAGCGAATGCCAGCAGCGCGTAGGCGACGATAGAGGCGACGCGCATTATTGCTCGAGTTGTCTCGTTACGTGTCCCTCTTGGATGTCAACAGAGTGAAAAGAGCCCCTCGCTTTTTGGGGCCGAACCGCTGTTACAAACCTAAGCACGGCCACATAAAACCTAACATTGATGTGGACCACGTAGTGTAGCTATGTGTGCTCTGGTGTGCTCTGAATAGTGGGCGGTGCACCTGAACCGTTTCAACCACAACCACGATGAGAGCTTGTGAGGAACTGCGATCGTGCGTGCGCTATAAGCGATGCCCTCGACAACAGCGAGAGCCGATAGATGCAGAACAGCTAGAGGACGGATTCTGGCAGCGCTTTCGAACGACCAGCCCACTGGCTTCGGCAGGATCTCCACGCCGTCGTCGGAGGACAAATGACAAAGCAGGCCAACGCAGACGCGCGCGCTGGTAAACAACGGAGACCTACACTGTTGACAGCGACAGGCTTGGTGCATGCAACTGACTCTGGGCCACTGTTACTTAGATCGAATGAACGGGTCTGCGCCGCCTCCTCCTCCACCGGATCGGCAGTCGGTGACGCCGTCAGACGCACCGGCGACCAGGAAAAACCTCACGGCGACCAGCAAGGCGCTCGTACAGGAAGGGCTCAAGCCAAATCTGTCGGCAGTCGAAGCCACGTCGCATTTGAAAGTGCTGTGTCGGAAATTTGCGGCGCTCACTGAAAAAGTCAAGGTTTGTGTGTGGTCTTCTGATGGGTTTGCGATCGGTTGTGGACGACTGATTCCGATTCGATTCAAAGGAGGAGACGAGGATCCGAGAGGAAGCTGAGAAGGAAGTGCGTCGGCTTCTAGTGATCGTAGAAGGTGAGTTCTCCCTTGCTGACGTATCTATTGACTCGCGTCGACTATTCTGACGCGTGTGGTTCAGGAAACAATGCGCCTGTTGTGGCCTCTTGTCGAGCTGAGACCCAGGCGTACCTCAAAGATCAAAAGCAGGCCCACGACCAGCTGAAGGAGGCCCACGACCAACTCAAGCAAGAGATACGAGCCGAAAAAGACAAGAACGACAAGCTGGTCAGCAAAGCACTTGAACTCGAAAAGGAAAAGAGTGCGCTCATCTTAGCAGCAGCGACGAATTCATACTCAAGATCTCAAGGTAGGACCTAGCTTCGCAACCCGTGTACGCCTGAGACCATACAGTTACTAAGCGATGTGTGTGCACTCCGATCTCTGCAGAGCAACCACTGTCGTATTCGTCACGCGCACAACCGAGTGAATGGGATCGGGAACAAGCGAGTAAAATCCACGAGACATTGACGATCACAATCGACGAACTACAAGATGAGCTCACCCACAAGGAGGTGAGGCCGTACTACGTTCACAAGAGATGCACTTGTTCAGTACAGACCACTGAGCTGATTTGCTGTAGGATGAACTTGCTTCGTACCGAGAGAGGCTTCAGCGCGAGCGATCGAGAGTCAAGACACTCGAAACGGAGCTGCAGGATCGAGAGGAAGCAGCGCAAGATGAACGCAATTTGCTCAAAGAGCTGGAAGCAAGTATCCAAGAGCAGCGGGGACAGTTTGAGGCGATCGAAAAGGAGATGCAGCTCAGTCAAGAACGGCTGGAGGAGGAAGCGACGATGCGTCGTACGCTAGAGCAACAGATCGAAACACTCAATGACGTGAATGCTGCGCTTGAGCAGCGTGCGAAGGCGCTGGTCAGACGTCTAGAACTGAGCCAGTCGATGGCCAACGAGATGGACGAGCTCAAGCTGCAACTCCGTGAAGCCGAAGTTGACAAAGAGACCCTCGTTCGATCAGTACGAACAATCCTACTTATCATCGACACGGAACAAGTTACTGAACCGTTGTATGGCAGATCAAAGACGTGAAAGACCAGCACTTCCTGCGGGAGACTCAGTGGAAGGCGCAGATGGAGCAGCTTCGCAGTGAGAAGCTCGTGCTTTCGACCCAAATCAGCGATTTACAGAACGAGATCACGTCGCTACGGGCCCAGAACTCGCTGTTTTCCGAGTGGATGCTTGTTCGCAGTGAAAACGTCGCTGCTGCTCAACAGCAGCAACAACAGCAGCAGTCAGCTGTGCATGAGGACACAGAACATGATTCAACTCACGAGGCTGCTCCTCACAAGCCCCACAGGCCTCAACGACGTGAGGCTGACAACTACGCAAACCAAAGCCGAGTACGCGTGCGTCCTCTTGAAGCCGGGATGTACGTCCACACATCTCCAAGCTGTCCGTTGTCACCTTCCAAGACCCGAAGTATGACGACGGCGTCGCCTATTAAACAGCCAGTGCGTGGCTGGTCTAGTCGAGGAGCCTCCTCAGTCTCATCATCTGCTAGTAGCAGCGAGGACATCGATGCCTGGGTCAAAGCGGACACTGCAAAACGCCATGGATACGACGCAAGCCGCGCCAAGACTCTTCTTGCAAAGACCTCTGCATCAATAAGTTCAAGAGCGCGAAATCAGGACGTCAGCAGTCGAAGCTCAAGTAAATTATCGGACCATGAACGTCTTCGAGAGCTCATGAGCCGCAACCGCGAGCTGCAGAATCGACTGCAGCAGGAGACTGTGGCCACGCGAAATCTAGAACAAGAGATCTCGGACATCACTTCACAGCGACGCCAAGTAGCGTATGAATGATGAGGAACTAACTGTTCATGCACAAAATGGCAGTATAGAGAAGAGGAAGTAATTAACGAAATTCAAATGAGGCTGGTAGGCTCGTAGGCTGATGCCGCGTGGGTGTCTGAGACTCCACACTATGCGCCGTCGCTTTGCTTGACGTCCTCGACGTGGCCGTTGGCATCCTTGGACTCGCTTCTGTGCTCCTTCACCTCAGAGTGAAGCTTCCTAACGTACTCGATGTGGCGCTGGGCTTCGTGTTTGAGGTGGCCATCCAGTTGGCCGAGCGCGTCCTCATACTTGGCGTCCGTGAAGATCCGTTCCATTGAGGAGACGATCTCCAGGTCTCGCTTCTTCAATGCGCATACACATTTCGTGTCTTCGTCCAGATGCACTCGCATAGCGGTGGCCTTATCGTGTAGTTCCTCGGCTTCGGCATGGAGGCCCAGTGCGTCGTTTTCGTTGGCGTCTTTCGTGAGCTTGAGCAAAGCTGCCGTAGTTTCTTCGACACGGTTCTTCATGAACTTGACACATGGCAATTCGCTGTCATAATAGCGTAGCGCAGCCTCCAAGTGCTGCTGCACGGCCATCGTTTGTTTGTCCAGCACTGACTCCACCTCGTCGTGCTGGCTGCTGACCGTTCCAATCGCTTCAACCAGCTTCTCGAATTGGCGGCGGATCAGCTCTCGATACTCTTTTCGCTGGTATGCCTCCAAGATTTGGCTGTGCTGCCGATCGAATTGACAAGTTCTCTGTTCGAAATCATCGTGGATCGTCGCAGTAGTTGCCGCAAGCTCTTCACGATCGGCTTCCACACCTTGGATCTTTTCGTTGACTGCGCGGAGCTTCGCGTCCAGCTCGTCGCGCTGCTGCTTGAGCGACGCAAGTTCCTCCGCTCGGTGTATCATTTTTTCTTCGAATGGTGCGAGCTTTGCAGCTTTGTCATCATTGAGTGCAGCCATGCGAGCCTTGATTTCCTGGACTTGCTGTTCATCGACTTGGATTTCGTCCTCAGGCGCGTCGAGTGCGTAAGCAGGATACTCTTCGTCAACAAGCTGTGTCTTTTCGCTGGAACTACAATCCTCAAGATGGAGCTGGACAAGTTTTGTGAGCCGCTGCTCTTGCAGAACCAACGCGTCGCTGCGAATATCGCGTCGCTGGAAGGACTCGCGGATCGTCTCGCCTTTCACGGCGCTGTCTTTGCTGGCGGCGGCAGCGAGCTGCGACTCGATCTCAAACACTTCTTTCGACACAGCCGACTCGAGGTTTACGCCATTCAGTGACATCCGATACTGGAGTACGATCTTGCTGAGGTACGCCGCCAGTTTTTCAGCAGTCACAGCGTGGTCGTGAGCTGCTGATCTCGTGGAATCAATCCCCATCACTTCGCGCAATGCATTGACGACCGCCGCAGCGACTTGCACGTTGGATGAACTGCTCTTCCCACTGCGTTCGACGTGCAGGCAGTTGGCGAGCAGCATTGTCAAGTGGTCGAAGATCGCGTCGCTCTTGATGGATCGAGTAGTGAGCACGTTCACAAACAGCAGCTTCAGCGCGTCGCAATGGAAGAATGCCATGATCGTGTCGGTGTTGCAGTAGAGACGACTCCACGCCACAAGTCCCACCAGTGCAGCGTGGAGATCCGTGTGCGACGCTGCAATTTCCAGTCGCTTCGCGAGCGGCAGCGGCTCCGCCTCAGTGCTGTCAATGTCTGTCACTGGCTCCTCGACGCTGCTAGAGCCTAGGCGTGCTGTATCCAAGACAGCCTTGCTCTTCTTTTTCTTCTTGCGCTTCTTCTTTTCATCCGCGCCGTGGGTTGGCGTGCGTGTAGGCGTGGTTGACTTGCTTGTAGATGCAGACGCTGACTGCGGGCGGCTATTCAAAGCGCCAAAACTACACAACACGAGCGTTGTTTTGTATGATTAGGATACAACGACGTAGCTGAAGACCAGGCGCATGCAATCGACGTACGGATTGGCTGTCTTGATGGGGTCTCTCGCCAGCATCGTTGCCGCAGTGTGACGCGCGTCGCCGAATAGCTGGATGGATGGATGCCAAGATATCTTTTGCCTTGTGAAATGTGGCGGCGGTCTTTTTTCGAAGCTTTTCGTGTGACCTAACAATAAATCTGTCTTTCACAGTACATCCAGCTTCGCATTCGAATTATCAGGACCAAAAACACAGGGTCTCTTGAAGAAGAAGAAGCAACGGTTGCATCGGCAACTCCACGCGCGAGCGGCTACTCCCACGAGCGCACTACCACCCAGCAGCAGCAGCAGCAGCAGCAGCAGAGACCAGAGGCTCCTTCCTATCTCCAGCAGCAACAGCGATCCACGACATGGCGTCGCATCAGCAGCACCACGGGACGCTATTTTCCCACGAGCCGTTGCCGATGGGTGGTTCTCCGCGGACTTTCCACACTGTGCCACAAGACATGCAGCACTTTTTGGTGCCACTACAATACGCCAACAAACAAGCTCGCGGGAAAGCGGTGCCTCGTGGCAAAGTGGCGGGAACCGCCACGTCCAAGAAGGCGAAAGCGAAAGCGCAAGTCGATGATGGGAAGCGCAGCCGCCATGAGCTCAACCGCCGCGAGAAGGAACGCATGCACTTGCTGAACGAGCGCATCGACCAGATCAAAGACATCCTCGAGGACGCCGGAGTGCGGCCCAAGAGAACCAAGCAGTCGGTGCTCGATAACGCTGCGTTTTACATTGAGCGGCTCCAAGGAGACCTTGCGATTGCGCAGCAAGCGGCTGAGCTGGCGGAAAAAGACTTCTCGCGTGCATGCAAGTCGGCGCGCAGCGACAGCGACAACATCTACGAGCGCTGCTTCCAGCAATCGACCATGGCGAGGGTGATTGTGGATGTGAATCTGAAGCTGCTCGCGGCCAACGCTGCGTTCACGGAGCACGCGGGCCATGACACCAAGTATCTGGTGAAGAAGAGCTACGTGAGAAAGTATTTGACCAAGGAGAAAGGCAAGCTCGAGGCGACTGTGAAGTCTCTTCACGAACACGCCAAGCCGATGGCTTTCGCTACAACCGCAGCTAGCTTCCATGGCGATATCCACGTGATGTTGACGGCGTCGCCGGTGAACGATGACGATGGGAAGCTCAGCAAGATCGAGTTCAGCCTGGTGCCGCTGGAAACACCAGCCAACGACGGAGAAGCTACTGCTCGCTCGAGCGACGGGATGGAGTCGGTGCTGTTCTAAGTGTTTTCGAAGTATCTACTACATGTCTTCGTCAAAGTACTACACAACAGTCATCATTTTTTATCGCTGAGTATATTGTTCCAACATGCTATATGGGGCGAGTCTGAGCTGTACAGCCCGCAAGGCCTCTCACGACACGGTTTCCACGTGTGCTGTGTGTGCTGCAGCACCAAGGCCTTGCTGCGTTGTCGCTCCTCTTGTTCTTCTCCGTGACTCTGTGTGTCCTGTGAAATCTATTCCGACGCGGTGATCTCAATTCGGCTACCACGACGAATCTGACCCCAACCGATGAGTCGCCAGTGCTTGTCGATACGACGACTGATGGCGATCTTCTCGCCCTCCTGCGTGCAGACTGGCGCGGTGAGCAGAATCTTGGCCAAATCCTGCTTGACGGCGAGCACCTTGCCGCCCGTAGCGGTCGAGCCGATGTTGACCATGAGCACTTCGGCCTTGGACAGCTTCTGCACCTTGGAGGCCTTGCTGCCCTCCTGGGTCTTCACACCGAGCAATCGCTTGAGCAGGTAGAAGTTGATTTCCAACTCGGTGAACACGTGTGGAAGGCTGCCCTTGAGGCCGAGCACCTGACCCACAAGACGATCCGAACGCGTGAGCGTTGGGTCAATGCGGGTACCGACGCCGATGAGACCACCTGGCACAGCGTACTGCAGGTCGTTCTTCTCAGCGAACAGCGACACAATGCGCGAGTAAATTGGCACGCACGTGATCTTGCCCTCCTCGTCCTTGCTGACGATTCCAGGACGCACCTCAATCTCGTCACCGACACGCAGCACACCCTCGAGGATCGACCCACCGGCGACACCACCCTTCAGGTTCTCGACCTCCTCACCCGGCTTGTTGACGTCGAACGAACGGATCACAATGAGCTTTGGCTTGGACGTGAAGTCACGCTTCGGGATCGGGATGTTACGGCAGATGTACTCGCACACGACCTCAATGTTGTACTTGAGCACGGCCGAGATCGGAATGATCGGCGCGTCGTGGGCGACCGTACCGGCCACAAACTTCTTGATCTGCTCGTGCTGCGCGACCGCGGCATCCTCCTTGATCAGATCGACCTTGTTCTGCAAGATGATGATGTTCTGGAGACGCATGATCTCAATCGCAGCCAAGTGCTCCGAGGTCTGCGGCTGTGGGCACACTTCGTTACCGGCGACCAGCAGCAGCGCGGCGTCCATGACAGCGGCACCGTTCAACATCGTCGCCATGAGGATATCGTGGCCAGGACAGTCGACAAACGACACGTGACGCTGGAGCACCCACACGGTCTTGCCGTCGATCTCATCCACAAAGCGGTCTGGCTTGGAGCTGCCGAACGCGCGGTAGCAGCCAATGCCCACGCCATTCTCGGCGCGGTAGATCTTGGCGTTGGCGTAACCGAGCTTGATCGTGATGTTACGCTCGAGCTCGTTCTTGAATCGCACCGTCTGGACACCCGAAATGGCCTTCACGACGGTCGACTTACCGTGGGCGACGTGGCCAATGGTACCGATGTTGATCGTGGCCTGGCGGCTGATCACCTCCGGCGTGAGCGGCGTGAGGTCCTCGATCTTGAGCTTGGACAAGTCCTGCACTGACAGCTGTGGCTGCGTGATTTCTCCCATGGTGGTAGTAGTAGTAGCCTTAGTAAGACGAGTCTGTCGCGAATAGAACACAACCATGCGTCAGTCTTCCTAAATCCGTTATCTCTGTTCGTTGGCGTTGGATCCGCCGCTAAAGACGCAGAGATGCAGTTGTCCAAATGGGAGGAATGAGGAATCGCCGAGTTGACTGTGGCGGCTCCAGAGCAGCTCTGGCGACGCGAGTCGCGTGGTCGTGGCCGTCGACGCGTCTCCCATTCCTCCACGAAAGTCTTGCGCAGCGTATCCAGCACCACACGCATGCGTCTCACCTTTTCCAGAGGCGCTGCTTGCTTCTTGCGGCGGGAGCTGTTTCCGTGGGGAGCTTCCGGCGGGTTGGTGGGTCAAGACTCCAGCGGAATCACGTGGCTGGAAGGAGCAGCGGCCGAAATATCCAATGGCGGTGTCGGCGCGGAAGGACTGTTTCAAACACGAAGGTGTTTTAATCTGGTCATCGATGTACCAATTTCGCGGGTACACTTGTACCAAATCCATGGTACGCATGATCCGTGCACGAAACGGCGTGGGTTGCAACCGAAAAAATGCGCGGCAAACGGCGGCGGCTCGCTGTCTATTTGACGCCCGAGCGGAAACCGATACGCTGTCGGTGCGACGATCAAAGGGACGCGCGTGGCTTGACCGTACGGAGGTCTATCTGGTCGTGCTAGCTATTGGTGCGATTGCACTGCTCCATGATCAGCGCTGCTCACGGCGGATTCGTGGCTTGAGAATCCTACGCGTGTGAATGGCGTCGGCAGGGACTACAGCGATGGCGACAGGCGCCGCGTCGGTGGTGACCAGCAGCCACACCAGCGGCAGCAATGCAGCGTCCAATGCGCTGCTGATCCATCGGCATTTGTTCGGTATCAAAGGATCTGTGAAGAACCACATTGCGTTTGCAGATGAGAACCTCGTGGTGTATCCGTGCGGCCACAACATCGTGATCCACAATATGGAATCGAAAGAGCAGCAGTTCATCCACGGCATGGAAAGCGGAAGTATCGGTGGCATCACTGCGATGGGAGTGTCGGCGAACAAGCGCTATGTTGCGATCGCGGAGAAAGCCGAGAAGGCCGTCGTCCATATCCACGACCTCACGACTCTGCGGCGACGCAAGACGCTCTCGCTCGCTGACAACATGTCGGATGCGTGCGTTTGGGTCTCATTTTCCAACGACCACAAGTACTGTCTTACACAAGGTGGAGCTCCCGACTGGACGCTGTCGTTGTGGCTCTGGGAAAAGACCAAGCTTCTCACGTCCGTGAAGGCGACCAACCAAGCCGGCGGCGCTGTCAACCAAGTCGACTTCAGTCCAAATGACCCGACGACGATCTGCGTGAGTGGCAATGGAATCATCAAGTTTTTCAAGTTTATTGACGGCCAATTGCGGTTGCAAGCGACGCCATTGAAGCGCGAGCCCGCGAATTTCCTGTGCCATGCTTGGGTGAACGAGGACCGCGTTGTCGCTGCTGCTGACACTGGTGAACTGTGGCTGTTTGAAGGCATGGAGTTTCGACAGGTTCTGGCATCGTCTCCAATTGACGGCAACTTTGTGAGCTCCATCTTGGGCTACTCGAAAGGATTTGTGTGTGGTGGCTCGGGGGGTATCGTTCGTATCTACGATCGCAGCGATGACGGACGCGAGTATTACAAGAAATCCAAGACATTCACAGTCGAAGGCAACATGAGCCTGGTCACCAACATCGCGATCAGTCCTACGGAAGACTCGCTCGTGTGCTCACTGGAGAATAACCAGCTTTACGTGCTCACGCTGTCCAGCACCGACATTCTCAAGGAAGATGCGATGAACTTTGAGCTGCTGTCGACGTCTTTCCACAGTCCAGGAAACACTGGCACACAAATCACGGGTCTCGACACGTGTATCCGGAAGCCGCTCGTTGCTACGTCGGGTCTGGACAAGTCGGTGCGGATCTGGAACTATGTCGACAAGTCGACGGATATCATGAAGTTCTTCAAGGAAGACACGTACTCGATCGCGTTCCATCCCTCGGGACTCCACGTCGCGGTCGGGTTCACCGACAAGCTCAAGTTACTCAACATTCTCATGGATGATATCCGGTCCTTTCGAGAGTTTGCGATCAAGGCGTGTCGTGAAGTCCGCTTCAGCCATGGCGGACAGTACTTTGCAGCCGCAAACAACAACGTCGTCCAAGTCTACTCAACGTACACGGGAGAGCTGGTCGCTGTGCTTCGCGGCCATTCCAATCGTGTGAACGCGATCGCGTGGAAGCATGATGACCGCAAGCTGCTCACGTGCGGTGCTGACGGATCCATCTTGCTGTGGAACCTTCGCACTGCATCGAAAGTGAGCGACGGCCACTCACAGGCAAGATGCACCTACACCGATGCTATCCTCACGCATGAAGCCGACGTCGTGTACGCGACTGGTACGGACGGTCTCCTGAAGGAGATCGACGTGGTCACGGGAGTTGCGCGTAGTGAACACTGGGCCGGAGGGGTCACACTGGGCCCACTGGCGTTGGCCGCATCGCAGCAAGTGCTGTACGCAGGTACAGTCGAACCCAACCGCCCCGGTGGTTTACGTGTCTACCGGCTTCCACTCGAAAACGATGCGGCTGCCAATGCGGCACTCCACGCGAACAACCATCTCGCTATGCTCGGTAGTCCCGGGGGTTCTAGTGCCACAGGTGGGTCTCCACAGGCTACAAACGCCGCGAACCCACAAGCTGCTGGTGCAGGATCCAATCCCCAAGGCGGGTCCAGTGCAGGAGGAGCAGCAGCAGTCGTGGCAAGCCAGTCATCGTTCGTTGAGTATCAGTGCCATGATCTCCCCGTCACGCGGCTGAGGCTATCGTACGATAACCAGTATCTCTTCTCCACGGGCGAAGATGGATCGCTTTGCATCTTCGAGACAAGAGATCTTGTTGGTAAGGGCAGCAGTTCAGGAGGAAAAGGTGCGGTAGCTGCGAACAAAGAAGCACGCGCGATTGGCGGCGGTGCAAGCAGTAGTATTGGTGGAGGGGATACAAGCGGCAGTGGTGGATCAGCCAACACCAACGCCAACGGGCTGCCGTTCGCTGAAGAGATCTTGGTGACCAAGTCAGATCTAGAAGAGAAAAACCGGCTCATGAATGAGCTCAAGACCAAAGTGGACGAGCTCACGCTTCACAATGAATACCAGCTTCGCTTGAAAGATCTGAACTACAAGGAGAAGATCAAAGAAGTCTCCGATAAGTTCACGGCTGAGCTCACTCAAGATCGCCAGCGGTGTGCTGATTTGCAAGAGGACAAGATGGAGATGGAGAGCGAGTACCAGAAGAAAATGGGCGAGATGACGAAGAGCCACAAGACTGAGTTCCTCGATCTGAAGACCACGTACGAGACCAAGATCCAGGCAGAGAAAGACCGGTTTGCTGCGCTGGAACAAGCCCGTGGGCAGCAAAATGCCCGGTATGAAGAAGAAAACCACCGCCTGGTGGAGAGCCACACGCACTTCCTGGCCGAGATGACGACCGAGTATGACCAGAAAGTCGCCCAGGAACAGGAGCTGCAGACCAAGTGTGCCAAGGCCAAGGATGTGTTGATCCACGCAAATGAGTCGCTGAAGAAGCAACTGGAAGAAGACGCTGAGCTGGAAGTGGAAGAGCTGAAGATGAAATACGAAGTGAAGCTGCAAGAAGAACGCGAGGCGACGTTGCGCTTGAAGGGGGAGAACGGGATCATGAAGAAAAAGTTCTCGGCGCTTCAGAAGGATATTGAAGACCAGAAGGAAGAGATCCGGTCACTGGAGGAAAAGGGCAAAGAGCTGTTTGAGAACATCAAAGGGCTCGAGAAGGACATCGAAGGCCACAAGAAAGAGATCCGTGAGCGAGAAGAAACGATCCAAGACAAGGAGAAGCGCATCTACGATCTCAAGAAGAAGAACCAGGAGCTGGAAAAGTTCAAATTCGTGTTGGACTACAAGATCAAAGAGCTCAAGCGACAGATCGAACCGCGCGAGAAGGAAATCGCTGACATGAAGAAGCAAATCGAAGAGATGGACGCGGAGCTGGAGCAGTACCACAAGAGCAACGCGGCCTTGGATCTCATGATCGGCGAGCTGCGCTTGAAAATGGACGGCATGCAGAAAGAGATGGACGCTCAGATCCACCAAGTCGCGATTGGCAAGCTGCTGATGAAGCAAGTTCAGAACGATATTCTGGTCTGCGCACAAGTTCTCGATGAGAAGAAGGCGTTAAAGAATGCGGTCATGGCGCTCAACAAGAAGTACGAGGAAGGTGTTGCGCTGGATGCAAAGGAGCCCAACTCCCAGGCGGAGTACAACCGCCAGCGTGAATATCTGGAGAAGGAGGTCGAGTCTCTGAAGCGGAAGATCATGAAGGGCATGGCGATCAACGAGAGCGAGTTGCACCGACTGCAGCGAGAGAACGCACTGCTTACAACACAAGTGAACGAGTTGCGCCGTGAATTCCACAACGTGAAGATGTCGTCCCAGGAGATGCGGGAGAACAAGCGTCGCCTTCTCCATGGCGGTAGCAGTGGGAAGAAAGGAGGCGAGATGAACGTAGAGAAGATGCGAGAAGCAGAGCTCCAGCGCGAGCAGATCCTGCAGATGAAAGAAAAGCTCACGAATCTGCAGCGAGCGATGGGCGGCGGCTTGCAGTTCACACTCACAGGCACGTCCGGAGCGTCCACAGCAGGCGGTATGCGGAAGCCCATGCCGCCGTCTTCCTCCTCGTCGTCCTCGTTAGCATCGCATAAACTCCCACCTGTATGATATGAATACCACAGTAGTATATTCCTGCCGTGTACTACGTAGTACGTCTATTTGCCAGGTGCCTTGCGCTTGTCTCGCTTGTACATCTCGCGGCTTTGGCGCAAAATGCGCATCTACACAACCGGAGAATTCATGGCGTGAGCGTGATGCGATGCAGAATAAAGGTAGTGCAGCGAGGCTAATCGTACGTAGTCTAGCAGGTGTGTGTTGATGTTGATGCGGTCGGGTATGTGGACGTAGAGAACTGTGCGGCCCATGACGAAGACCTCGTCAAAGTGGATGCGCTTGCCCTGCGCACCAATCGTTATCAGTAAGTGGCTTCCAAGATACATCACTGTCAAGCGTGAATGCATACATTTGGCTTTGTCTCCGTTGCATCGAGCAGTGTGAAGCTGCGCATCGAGACAAAGAACGTTAGCTTTGACAAACAGAGTCAGGAGGTATAACGAGAACAGTAGCGTACTCCATGTCGTGGAGCACTTCTTCCACGACGCCGTCAATGACGCAGTCATTTTTGAGGTCGATACGCACGCGCAGCCCCACCAGGCTCTTTAAGAGCAGTAGCAGAGAGCGAGGACGTCGCTTTCTACTCTGCTGCTCGGATGAATTTGTGGGGGCTCGTCCAGCGGACGGCGCCGTCCGCGCTGCTGATGACGCCGATGAAGCCATGATCACAAGAGCAGCTCACTGTCAATTGGCCAGGATCGGACTTGAGCGGATAAATGTATACTACTGTGGCGCCTCTATAAAGTTCGATTTGCGGTCAAATGGGTACATTCGTACTTATCAAGAGATAGATAGCAGATATTACACATTTAACCGCGTGACCTGGATCTTTGACCGCGACAAGAATGCATCATTCCAACGCGGTGCAATTCTCGCGAGGAAGCTTCTTATGAGCCCACCCACATAATCGTTCTCCGGTAGTTCTCGCCCTCCTGGAAAAGGATGTCACCTTGGACGGCTTCACTACCGGTTTGGGTTGGACAGGGCCATTCCTGTGATTGTGCAAAACAACCACAAGAATATCGTACTTAGTGAAGCCAACCACGGTACTCCCAACCCAATCCAATGTTTCTTGGCTTTCCTCCACACATCTGTGGGACCTCTCCAGCGACCAGCTCCATTCCCAAGCGCAGTGAAGCGGCGACGTAAGACCAAGTCGTCGACCAGCAACAAGCGCAGAAGAAGCACCACCACCACCACCACTACTACTAGCACCATGGGCGTCGAGAACGTGGCTGTGCAGCTGCAGGACGTGCAGCTGGACGACAAGCCCAAGAACACGGCGCGTCGCGACCACTTGATCGAGATCGAGCGCCGCGTCGCCGCGGAATGGGAGGCCGCCAAGGTGTTTGAGGCCGACCCGGACCCGTCCAAGCCAAAGTACTTTGTGTCGTTCCCGTACCCGTACATGAACGGCTACTTGCACGTCGGCCACTGGTTCACGATCACCAAGGTCGAGTTTGCGTCGCGCTACCACCGCCTCAAGGGCGAGAACGTGCTGTTCCCGTTCGGTCTGCACTGCACGGGCATGCCGATCCAGGCGGCGGCGAACAAGCTCAAGACAGAGATCGCGACGTACGGCTTCCCGCCAGACTTTAGCGCCGATGATGACAAGCCGGCCGAGAAGAAGGAGGTCAAGGTTGAAGGCTCGGAGAACAAGGCCAAGGGCAAGAAGTCCAAGGCGGCTGCCAAGACCGGCGGCGTCGTGCGCCAGTACAACATCCTCAAGATGTCGGGCATCCCAGACGAGGAGATCCCGGCGTTTGCGGATCCGCTCCACTGGCTGCGCTACTTCCCTCCACACGCTGTGGAGGACCTCAAGCGCGTGGGCGCGTCGGTCGACTTCCGTCGCTCGTTCATCACCACGGACGTGAACCCGTTCTACGACCAGTTCATCACGTGGCAGCTGAACTTCCTCAAGGAGCGGAACCGTGTGTCGCGTGGCAAGCGCCCGAACGTGTTCTCGATCCTCGACCAGCAGAACTGTGCCGACCATGACCGTGCCTCGGGTGAAGGTGTGGGTCCTCAGGAGTACACGCTGGTCAAGCTGCGTGTGCAGGAGCCATTCCCAGAGAAGCTCAAGGCGCTTGCGGGTAAGAAGGTGTACCTGGCGCCAGCGACGCTCCGTGCTGAGACCATGTACGGCCAGACGAACTGCTTCGTGCTGCCGGATGGTGACTACGGTGCCTTCATCATCAACGATGCTGAGGATGTCTTCATCATGAGCCGTCGTGCCGCCAAGAACTTGGCCCACCAGGACTACTCGCGTGTGTGGGGCAAGGAGGAGTGCCTCTTGGAGCTCAAGGGCTGGGACCTCCTGGGTCTGCCGCTGAGCGCGCCAAACGCCAAGTACGAGACCGTGTACACGCTTCCACTGCTGACGATCTCCATGGGCAAGGGTACTGGTGTCGTCACGAGTGTGCCATCGGATGCTCCGGATGACTACGCTGCTCTTCGTGACCTCAAGCAGAAGCCAGCCTTCCGTGAGAAGTACAACATCGAGGACCACATGGTCATGCCGTACGAAGTTGTGCCAATCATCGACATCCCAGGCTTCGGTGACCAGGCTGCCGTGAAGGTGTGCGACGACCTGAAGATCGCTTCGCAGAACGACAAGGACAAGCTTGCGAAGGCCAAGGAGATGGTGTACCTCAAGGGTTTCTACGAGGGCATCATGCTCGTGGGCTCCCAGAAGGGCCAGAAGGTGTGCGACGCCAAGCCTATTGTGCGTCAGGAGCTGTTCGACAGCGGTGATGCTATCCCATACTGGGAGACTGAGTCGCTGGTCATGTCGCGCTCAGGCGATGAGTGTGTCGTTGCGCACTTGGACCAATGGTACCTGAACTACGGCGCTGAGGACTGGAAGAACCGCGTGATGGAGCACGTGAGCAACCCAGAAAACTTCGATGCGTACAACCCAATTGCTTTGGGTGAGTACAAGGCGACGCTGGGCTGGCTGAAGGAGTGGGCGCCGTGCCGCCAGGCTGGTCTGGGTACCAAGCTGCCTTGGGATACCGAGTTCGTTGTGGAGTCGCTGTCGGATTCGACGATTTACATGGCGTACTACACGATCGCGCACTACCTGCAGGGTAACCTGGATGGCTCGAAGCTTGGCCCACACGGCATCAAGGCGGAGCAGATGACCAAGGAGGTTTTCGACTACATCTTCCTGAAGAACCGCCCAGTGCCAAAGGACTCGGGTATCTCAATCGAGCTTCTGGACAAGATGAAGGCCGAATTCAACTACTGGTACCCTCTTGACGTGCGTGCCTCGGGCAAGGATCTGATCCGTAACCACTTGACGATGGCTCTGTACAACCACGCCGAGATCTGGGCCGACGAGCCAGAGAAGTGGCCGCGCGGCTTCTTCACCAACGGCCACGTGCTGGTCGATGGCCAGAAGATGTCCAAGTCGAAGGGTAACTTCTTGACTGTGAAGGACTGTGCCGAAGAGTTTGGTGCTGACGCGACGCGTTTCGCGTGTGCCGATGCTGGTGATGGCATGGACGACGCCAACTACGCCCTCGACACGTGCCGTATGGCCATCCTGCGTCTCACGACTGAGGAGGAGTGGATCAAGAAGACCGTCGAAGACGCCGCGAGCCTGCGCACTGGTGAGCTCAACTTCAGCGACAAGGTGTTCATGCACCAGATGAGCCACCTGATCAACGAGACAGCCAAGTACAACGACCGTCTCCAGTGGCGTGAGGGTCTTCACGTCGGATTCTTCGAGTTCCAGATCGCTCGTGACGGTTACCGTGACATCTGCACGCGTAGCGAGATCCCAATGCACCACGACGTCATCATGCGCTTCATCGAGGCCCAGACGTTGATGCTTTCGCCGATCACGCCGCACTTCTGTGAGCACATCTGGAAGATCATTGGCAAGACCGGTTTCGTCGCCACGGCCATGTGGCCAAAGGCCTACGAAGTGGACTACTCGCTCCTGCGTGCGGGTGACTTCCTGAACAAGACGGTGCGTCACTTCCGTGAAGCGTTGACCAAGGGTTCGGCCAAGAAGGGCAAGGGAAAGAACGCCGCGCCTGTGGAGACTGCCAAGCCAACGCACGCCCACGTGTACCTGTCGGACGAGTTCCCGGAGTGGCAGCAGAAGGTGTTGATCTTCATGGCTTCGGTCTTTGACAGTGCCAAGAAGGAGTTCCCAGCTGACTTCATGAAGCTCCTGAAGGACAAGATCGCTCAGGACGATAGCCTGAAGAAGATCACCAAGAACGTGATGCAGTTGGCGGCTTACGTCAAGGAAGAAGCGATCATGCGTGGCCAGGAGGCTCTCGAGCTGAGGTATGTCTTCCTTTTTCACCAGGACGAGCTTACTATGATGGTTCTGACTGATAAGATTGTTCTCTTTTGTGTTTCAGAATGCCATACGACCAGAAGGCTGTGTTGGAGTCGTGCAAGCTGTACATTGTGCGCTCGCTGGAGCTCCAGGATGTGTCGTTCTACTACGTCAACGAAGAGATCCCGAACGTCGACGAGAAGAAGCTGGAGACGGCGACGCCAGGCAAGCCTGCGATTCACCTGTACGCCGCTTAAATCGCGTCCAGATACCCGTAGGATTGGCCGTACTAGTAGGCTGTTAGCTTCTTGTATATCTGCCCGCTTCATTCATAAATCGCGTGCTTGAAGCTCCACTCTCTTCGTAGAGAACAAGAATGGCATGCATTGTTGCTTGGATCAACTGTCTTTGATTGCCACATAAATTGAACTACGATTCTTACGACTTGACCGAAAAGACGACTACAAGCCTAGACTGAAGATCTCGTCTTCTGTCGGCATCGCGCCCTTCGCCACAGGCTTCTTCTCGTCGCTCTTGGGGGCCTCGATCTTCGACTCTTCCTCGATGCCTGCCACCACCACAGACGCTGCGGCGGCCGCGTCTGCTCCAGCAGCAGCAGCCACCACAGCCGCCGCGGCCACGGACGACTCCATCAACTGGGCTTGAACTGCCTCAGCCACAGCCTCTGCTGCCAGCCCATTCGAGTACGCCGCAGCAACTAAAGAAGCCTCTGCAGCGACGACGGCTGACTCGGTAGGTGCAGCCAACGTCGCGTCCACTTGGTATGCCGATGCGAGTGGTCCTCCGGGCACCGTATCGCCCACTGCGGCCGTGCTGGCAGCCAACGTGATATCATTCGGATCACCAGCGGCAGGTGTAGTGTGATGCGCAGGTGGATCGAGTCGGTGGCGAGAGCAGAAGCGCGCGAACCAGCCTGGGGATGCCTTGAACGTGGCCATGCTGTCGTACTTTTTCGCCAAGAGCATGGCCTGTTGCCGCACGGCTGTCTGTGTCAGCGGGATGAGCTGGTACGCCTGCGTCTCTCGCATGCGGCAGATCCACTCGTACAGCTCCTGCTCGAACTTGGCGTTGCGCACAAAGCTGCCGCGCTTGCGCTTGTCGCGATTGTGTTCATTGCCCATGACATACCGGTCGCGGATAGTGTCTTTGATCTGCTTGAGCTTGCGGATCGCGCCCTCCGAGACGCCGTAGCGCTTGGCCAGATCCACGTTCTTGACCTTGGCCTCTCGCGAGAGGATCTCCAGGATCTCCATCCGCTCCTGGTCATTCAGACGCCGCCCCGCCCCGCGTGGACCCATTTTGAATTCGATTCCCGAGCCGAGTCGTCACACTCACGGACAGGCCGCGTCGCGTAGCGCAGCTCTTCGCTGTCTTTTCCGAAAATGGGCTTCGGTAAAGTACGAAACGAGTGGTCTCCAAAAATTCCGACCAGTTCGAAATTTTTCCGTCGTAGTATTCCCGTAATATTTCGTATCCGTAAATTACCACGTCAACCATAAGTTCGATTAGAGCTTCGTTAAGTTCGCATGGAGCGCGCCAAAATATAGTTCTCGCAAAGCACGGGAAAATGGATCGCAGCAATCCGCCGCGCGCGCCGTCCAAGCGGCGGCCCTCCGACATGCAGGGGAGCATTCTCGACGCGAACAACCAATCCTCTGGAAGCAGTAGTGTCTCCTCGTCACGTAGTGGTGTCGGCGGCATCGTAGGGCGCTCAGACGCCGATGTGGCAGCCGGAAGATCGGGTTCCATGTCGCTGCAGTCGTCAGCCCATTCGTCTGCCTCTGGTGCTCCACTGCAGCGCCGGCCGAGTCCAGGATCAGTATCACGCAATGGTAGCGTGCCCGTGTCGGCTCTCCATAACGTCGTGATCCCGCCAGGCGGCATGTCGATGGCGTCAGGATCCGGATCGACCTCGTACCGTCCTCCGTCGTTGAACTTGGACTCGCTTCCCCCGCCTCCGCCTCCGCCGTCGCATGAACCAGCAACCTACGCCAGCTACAAGGCGTCGACGTCTCCGCTGTCCGTGTCGTCGCTTTCGACTGCGTCTGCTGCAGCGGTGTCGCTGACGCGCCGCTCGTCTGCCGTCTCTCCACGCCGCGCGTCGCCTTCTTCCGCGTTGGCGACGTTGCGTTCGCGTGGCAACTTCGACAAGCTCGTGGATGATCTCATCAAGCAGTTTCTCAAGCGTCCTACGCCCGTGCTCACGCGTCGCGTCGTCACTCGGCTCGCTGATGCCGCTTCCACGCCCACAGCCATGGCCATCGATCCGGTACGTTTGTCAAAGTCTGCTTTGGATAGGTGCTTTTACTGATGCTGACGGTGGTGTTTACGTGGCTGTGTAGGTCGCTGTCATGCGCCAAATGGCGAAGCGTATCGACGAGCGTGGTGCTGTGTACTACGCGGATCCCCACAGAGCAAAGACGCAGCTCCAGGAAAGTTACTCTCGCTTCTACAAACTGACGGGGGACGACATGCGCGGGTACTTCTTCTGTTGCTGGATACTGTGTACAATACACAGCGACTAACTGACAGACCGTTGTGTATTGTAGGAAGACGCTTAAGCTATTGGAAGGTCTGATGTATTCGATCCCACCACCACCATCAGCATCAAGTCGCGGAATCGTATTGCCGAATCAAAGCGCCACTATCGCTGCTGCCGCTGGTGGTAATGGAGGAGCGGTACCCATGGAAGTCGATGGTTACGGATCCAGTGCAGGCTCACGTCCCGGGTCTGCAGCGGCTCGGGGGCAAGAGCTCGTGCATCAGCTTGAGGATTCCTTCAAGTTTGCAGTTGGCATTGCGACACAGCCGCAGAATGGATTCGGCCGCTCGTCTCCCCGTCGCAAATCACCCGGATCGGGTTCCAAAAACGCCACCAAGACTGCAACCGCGCAACGTGGAGAGAGCAGTGAAGTGGCAGCCAGTTTTTCCTCACTCCGTGCGTCCGCTTTTGACGACATCCCTGAAGAAGTTCTGCTGCGGGATGTGCTGTACGCCATGCAAGCCATCGATTCCAAGCACATTTACTTTGATACTGCTGCGGACCGATTCCAGATCACGAGACATGCCGGCGTTCCAACTCGTACGTTCTCAAGTGGGCTTGATGGTGAGTGTTCACCTTGGACTGACGCTCATCCTTCCTGTGACCACAGCGATGCGTGAGTTGATCCACAAATTGTGTGAGCTGGGCTGGTTCTACCGCAAGATCAGCGAATATCTTCGCCATTATCGTGAAAACCTGTCGTTCGGCGTGGTTAGTACCGATACACCTGCCCTCCATCCTGCAAATGGCGTCTTGTGCTGACATTTTATGTCCTGTAGGTTGGCCAAAGCTTTTGCCACGCGCTCAACCTCGAGTTGTCCGACTACTTCCGTCTGGTGGCTGTTCTTTCCGCTCAAGTGGACCACGATGCTGAGTCAAAGCAGAGACAAGGAGGTGGCATCAGTGACCTTACGCTCAGGAAACTGATTGTCTGGGTGCATGATCCACTGGAGAAGCTGCGTCTTGTCGCACGACTTATCGACAGTGTCGATGGACTGCGTGGTGGTGCTCTTGCGTCTGCAATTCACTCGCACGTGCTTCATGGTGACCCAGCTGTGCGTCAGTACGTCCAAAACGTGCTGAAGGCTGTCGCTGCGCCGATTTTTCGTATGATTCGGCGGTGGGTCTTCGAAGGGGAGCTGGACGACACACACGTACGTTGGTCAACTTGTGTGTAAATTCCTGTGATTGTGGTCTAATTGAGCTGTTTGCACAGCAAGAGTTCTTTGTCGTCGCACTGGGAAACGTGCCCGACGACCAGCTATGGCGCCAGAAGTACCATCTCAAGCCCGAGATGCTCCCTAACTTCATCTCTGCGTATGTTATCCTCCTTGCTGTGGTAGACAAGGAAATCCCTAACACTTTTATGTCATCCGTGTAGTGAGCTCGCCCGCAAGATCCTCGTCATTGGCAAGAGCATCAACTTCATCCGCCACTGCTGTGGTAACACTGACTGGATCATGGACGCGCGCTTTCAAAACAGTCAACTCAATGTGGCCAGTGCAACGATCGACTTCGAAGAGAATGGTGTGCGCTTCACGCAGCTTTCCAGTTTGGAGACGATGATCGAGGATGTCTCGCTGAGCACGAACCAGTACCTGATCCGCACGCTAACTGAGAAGTTTCATCTGCTCGACCACTGTCGTGCTCTGAGACGATACATGCTCCTCGGCCAGGTACATCATGAGACAATTCGGGATGCATCAGTGGTATGTTCTCACAATTTTCTGCTTTCACAGGGCGACTTCATCCAATACTTGATGGATCTGCTTCAACCCGAGCTGTCCAAGATTGCGCGAGGTGTCCACCGCCACAATCTGGTGAATGTGTTGGAGACTGCGTTGAATGCGTCCAACGCCAAGTTTGAGGTACGTCGACATACTCGAGAGTTTGACGCCATGGCGCTGATGCATTATATTTGTTGTAGTCCGCTGATATCCTCGCCCGGCTGGATGTCGAATTGATGCGCCACTCTGCTGGTGATTTGGGCTGGGACATCTTCTCGCTCCACTACAAAGTGCCGTCACCGATCAACACTATCATCAACGACGCCGCCATGAAGGAGTACCAGATGATTTTCCACTTTCTGTGGCTACTGAAGCGCGTCGAGCACTCGCTGTCGACATCGTGGGGCAAGGACATGCACCTGGAGCACATCATCAAGGTAACTTGAGTCCTACTCCGTGGATTAGCGAGATGCTAACTCTTGATGTTGAGCAGAAAGACCTCCCGTTGTTTCGACCCAGCATCCACAAGTGCCAGATGATGCGATCCGAAATGATCCATTTTACGACGACACTCCACAACTACGTTATGTTCGAAGTTCTCGAGACTTCGTGGCAGCAACTTGAGACGAATATCAAGTCGGCCAAGGATTTGGATTCACTCATCAAGAGCCACGAAGAGTATGTTCAAGCGATCAAGGAGAAGGTAAGGTGCCACTCATAGCTCTGATCTGCTAGAGTGAGAGTTGACGTTGGTGGGACCTTCGCTACCTTTTTGTAGGGCTTCATGACGGAGACAATGCGCGAGATTTATCTGAAGCTGAAGCAGATCTTCGCTGAGATTCTCACGTTTTGCCGCTCACAAGACAGCCTGTGTACCCTGGCAATGCAAAAACTGAATGCCTTGCAAGAGCATCGCCGCCAAGTCGAGAACAACACGAAGCGGGTGAGTAGGGAGTGTAACGTATACAGCTTGAATGCGCGTCTGATTTTTCTCTATCAATCATAGGGTACATGGGGCTCGACCCTCCAAGACGAGGCATCTGATTCATCTTCGTCCAGCAAGTTCCAGATCGCATTCCGCAGCATCAATGCGGAGCTCAAGCGAGTCGACGCAAATTTCAGTGGACATGTCATCGCGCTCCTGGAACTGCTTCGCAACCACTCGACGTCCAACGCGCAGGTGAACTCGCATGCGCTGTCGAGTCTCATGGTGCGATTCGACTTCAACGAGTATTACCATCGCATGGCGCACCCATTGTCAGCAGAGGACTAACACAGTAGAGGTGCTTCGTTATCAAGGTAATATTGCGCTTTATATCCTACTCGACAGGTCTTGCCATTGGGTAGCAGATCGACGACGCGCTCAGTTGTCAAGAATGTCGCGGAGAAAATAGCAGAGCGTGGTGTCGGCTGCGTTGTGGACGCCACGTTCAATATGGAGAAAGGCTTCGAGAAGTTTCACAGCGTCCAATGTGCAAGACACAGGAATCTCAAGGCCGAAGCTATCTTGCACTCCCTCGTTTGACGTCGCATCGGTATCGGCAGCGGTTTCAGAATCGTCATGTTCAGGTTGGCGGGCTGCCACTGTCTTCGAAGTTGGCATTCTAACGTGCAAGAGATTTTGTATTTGCCGCAGGACTCCGTAGAAGATGGACGAGAAAGCAGATCGATCGACGACGAGCGAGTCTTCATCTTCCATCTGGATGCGAAGCTGACTGAGCTGTTCTCTAACAGGCACCAACTCCTTCTCTGCAACCCCAGTGCGCTTGCTCAGGAGTGGCGCGGTTGCAAAACGTTCGGTACGCTGCTGGATCGCCTCCTGATCAGCACTCGGTACCGTGTCCGTATTCCTGTCGATGCGAGTCGTCCCGAGAGTGAAGAAGAGCGAGAGTGTGTCCGGATGCTCGCTGAAGGCTGGTGCAAGTTCGCGTTTCCAGTGAGCGCAGATGAGGCCAGCTCTGATTTCCGGGTCGTCCCGTGGTACCGGCGGCAAGCTTGGCAGACAGCAGACTTTGGCGTACGACGAATGGTTCTGCACGAGAAACGCGTGGAGAAGCACTGCAACGTCTTGCTGAAGCACCGTGCAGGCAGGAAGAACCTCCTTTTCCCTCAAGGTCCTGATGAAATAGTTGACGACACGCTGCGTGTCTACTCCAGCCACCTTCTTCGCAGCATCTGTCGCTGCTGGCTGTGGAGCTGCACCCTTACCCGTTGGTGCTGGTGCTGGCGCGGACTTGACCGAGTCTCCTGCACCAGGTGCGACTGTAGGTTGCTGGGAGAGAATCGCTGACACGACAAACATGGGCAGCTTGTCTGCATTCGTGATTGAACCTGCCTGAAGCTCCAGTGAATTGAAGAACGCCTGGTGGGATGATCGAACGGAGAGGGCGAGGTTCAGGAAATGAAATGCTGCTTGGAGATGTTTCGACTCGTGACCGACGACGACCTTTGCGCCGTACAAATCGACTAGTTCAAGCAGCGCCAAGCATATCAGCTCGCGATCGTGGCCGCCGCTTTCCACACGAATGGCTTCTTCGATGCATGATGTCAATGCGGAGACGCACGTCGCAAAGTCTTCTGCGCGTTTCACCGTTGGTCCGCTTGCCATCAACATAGTCTTCATAATCGAGCCATGGAAGAAGAGCAGCCTCGCTTTCAGTGGCGTCAGTGATTTCACGGAGTGGTCGACAGCTCGCAGTGCGACGTCAATAGACAAAAGAGCACGTTGCTGATTTTGGAAGCGCTGGTTCGAGTTCGACATGGGTGTATCCATCAGCACCTGGATGATCTCAACTTTGAGATGCACGAAAGGCGGGATGCAAGGGTGGTACAGGCTCAATCGCTTCTCGCTTGCGACCATCACATCGACACCAATCCATCCATCTCGTCGAAGCAAGCGGTCCAGATTCTCTTCAGCTTGATCAAGAAGTACCAAGACTCGAGCCAGCTTGGTCATTGTGTCGTTGCCCTCCATCGCGTCGTTTCGCAGAAGCGTCGCCTGCATACGAAGGAGTTCAACAAACCCAGCACTCTCTTGTGAGTGGCTCTTGACGAAAGCCTCGTGTAGTTGAGAGAGTTCGCGTGATGCAGTGGCACTGGAGCCAAGAAAGACCAACGCCTGGACGCGCTGCAGCTCGAGCTGGAGCACATAGTGCGACGGCTCACCATGCGAGCGAGCCTCCTTGATCGCGAGTGCCACCTGCTCCATTGCTGTCTTGTAAGCGCCTTTGGCCAAGTCGCACCTCACGCTGATCAAGCGAGCGCGGACGGTGAGCGTCGAAGGCTTGAGGACAAGGAGCGTTGGAACACGATGTTCGAGTGAGAGCTGAGTGTGCGGGGATGCGATTGAATCAATCACTTTTCGAGAGTCTGCCGCTTGTTGGACGACTTGAATCGCAAGATCTTGCGCAGTGTTCCACTGGCCACCCCCGAATGCGATGATGCTGTGTAACAAGAGTACTTCAGCTCGAGCGTGAAGCATCTCGAGGGTCTCCCAGATCGTTCGGCCCGCATCGCTAGCCTCTGATTCTTGGTCTTGAGGTGGCTGGGAGAGCGAGTTGCTCAATACTACCGCCATCTTGTTCGCGACTTGGCGGATCGCGGAAGAAGCCTCCTCCTCAATCGGCTCGCGCAGCGAAAGAGCGAGGATCAGCTTGAGCGTCGATACGAGGATCGTTCGTACAATCTCCGGCTTATACTGGTGCGCGAGCAAGTCGGCATTGACTTGAGATGAATCAAGCGCCGTAAGCCACGCAATGACACCACTATTGGCTGAGTCTTTCAGTGGTGTGTCGTCCCGGAATTGAAGCTTCTCAACCACGCTGCCTCCTTTTGTCGGCTTGGCTTCGCGTCCCTCGATTGACACCCCCATCAAGAGGCACGCAAGCGTTTCAAAGGCATCGTGGAATCGCCCACATTGTGTGAGTGCTTCCATACGAAGGCAAAGAGCATTCGCGACGTGGCCGATGTCTTCAAATATCTGGCGAGCGAGGTATTCGTATCCCATGATAAGCGGTATCGCCTCAGCCGATTGTTCATATTGAAGCAGGATCTGGATGACGACGACGCACATCGTTCCAAGACGTGTCGCATCTAGCCGTTCAGTGTCCTCAAGAAGCTCTCGTCCGGGCCACAGCTGACCGAACGCTCGGTATGTGCCGTCAAGGAATCCTCGCGTTGGATGCGGCAGCGAGCACCTGGTAACGATGCGTTTAAACGCTGCGGCAGCCATGCGTGCCAGCTCCACTGTGGACGTGTTGGCCGTCAGAGAGTCGTGCAAAATCAGTTTTTTCATCGCGATGCAGCTCTCCAAGCAAATCCAGAGCCCCTCGCCTTCGATCCACGGGTCACCAAGCTGCTCTTTGTCTTCGTCAGTGTTGGTTCCAAGTACGTCGCGCCAGCAAGTGGTCGAGTGGAGTGCGTTGAATGCATTATCAATTGCTTCGTTCCACGCTTTCACCGCAGCCTTCACTTCTCCACGCTCCCAGAGAAAATCCCCCAGCTCCTGCAAGGCCTTCCCAGCCACACGGCGCTGCCGCTTTTGCCTTGCAAGCGCGACACAATGCGTGAAGGCGTTCACGACCTGCTGAGTCTTCACGACACTGTCCCCATGCCGACGGTACTTTTCGACGAGATCGTGGCACGAATCAAGCGCTTGGGTGCATTTGTTGGTGGACCGCGTGACGGCGTCGTGCATTTGCTGGATCGTATCCAATTCAAGCTGGCGCGAATTGCGTTCTTGCAGCAGCGCGTGGATCTCTTGCTCCATGACGTCTTTCTTGGCGCGGAATTCGATCTCTTCGGGCGTGAGTACCTCTTCGACGACCAAGCGCGATTTCTTCTTCTTCTTCTTGGCCTCAGCATCATGAAATGCCTTGACAAACGCCGCTAACGTGGTTTGCGCCGTCTCGAGAAGCGCTGTTTGCTCTGCCAAGTACTGCTGCTGGGCGAAGACCAAGACGGAGATCATCTTTTCCGAAAAACGGGAGCCGCCACCGCTGAGCAAGTGGTATTTCTTGCCAACTAATACGAGTTTGTGCCATTGCTTGGCAGCCAAGAGTGCTTGAACCACAAACTCCAGCAGGCTGGAGATCCACGTTTGGTCGGCGTTCACTGAGCTCATAGCTGAGACAACGACAGTCGTCGACGCGAGGGATAGCGTCGCGTTGCGGGTATTGTTGATCGTCGCCTGAGCATCATCCACCCCCGGGGAAACTGTGGTCGCAACTCGTCCGCATTGCTCGTCTTTGATCGCATACGTGATGAATTCGATCATGTCCAGAATCGCATCCACGCAAGCCGTCAACGAGTCGAGAGACATCGCTAGCGGTCCTCCATTTGCAAAGTCGTCTGGCGATACCCAGACCAGCCAAATCACTTTGGCAACGTGCTGCACTGCTATCTGGAGGGATTGCCACGCTTTGGCCAAAACGAACATGCGGCAAGCGGCTGCAATCCGCGTAAGGAGCTTGGGCAAGAGCTCGACGACAGAGTTGCCGTCGGTTCGACTCGATGGTGGTGCCTCTGTGTTTTCATCTCGCGATCGGCTTGTCGAGATCTCTGCTTCCGGCAGCTCCTCTTGACTCGCGCTGACCACAATGCCAACTGAAGCACCATCTTTCAAGATGTGGAACGCGAAATCGTACGTTGGTCCTCGGGAGATGTCTACGACATCGTGCGGCGATCGCTGTTGCACGATTTTCCCCATCTACCAAGACACACGAATCAGTAAGAATTTCCCCCAGACAGACGACCGCAACACGGCTGAGGCTCACCAGGATCTTCGCTTGAATGAGACAGAGTTCTCCACACCACGTGTAGAGATATTCGTCGTCCTCTCCATATTGCGGCTCAACGACAGGAGCTCGTGGCGATGTTGGTACTTCAAGAGCTGCAACCGTGTCTGGACCTCGCGGTGTCTTGGCCGACGACCGAGCCGTAGTTGGAGCTGAAGGTGTCGGTTGTGTCGGAGCTACCGGAGCCGGCTCGGGCAGGAGATGCTCGAAGCCGACGCGTTTGAGGACGCCTTTGAACTCGGCTCCGAAACGACCGCTGATCTTCATCTGGGGAATCCACTCGTCGACTGCTGCTTCATCCCCTGCCGTGATTGCGCTGTGGCATAGCTTGCACAACACCTCCAAGCTGTCACGGTGACCTTTCACAAACGGTTCGAGGAGCTTGAACGTATCGCGCAGGTTCAGTTTGGACTGCGCGATCAAATCACGCAGATGGGGAAGCTCGCCATCGCGCATTTCTGGAGTCGCTGGTTGTGGGGTCGCGGGTGGTTTCTCCGTAGGTGCTTTCACCGCCGCAGCTCCGGGTGGAGCAGTTTTTCCTGTGGCTAGAGGAGCTACTACCGCAGTTGTCGGTCGAGATCCTGGCGTCAGCGAGCCTATTGCTTGTCCAATCACGCACTCGGCGAGTGCGATGGAGTCCAAGAGCGCACTGAGCTCATTGCTGGAAATTGTGTCTGCTGCGCTGCTATTGCTACTTTCAAGAGTCTTCAGCTTTGCGACCTGCTCGAAGATCGCAACCGCGATATGCCGATGGCGCCACGCAATCTTCATCAACTCAAATGCGACTCGCGCGGCAATACTCCGTGTGTCCGTGTCCCAGAGTGGAGACGGGATACACCACAACGCCTGAAATGAGCACGGAGCTGGGTCAGTCATCCATCGTCCTGTTCCTGTTTCAAGTCTACAGAAGCCTGTTGAGCTTACCTGATAGTACGTCGCCAAGGCTGCAAAGGTGAGTGCATTTGCGTCATCCAAGTGGAGCAGAGGCAGCAACACTCGGTATCCTTTGAAACACAACACTCGGATCTGTTCAAGATCGACTGCAGCACAAGCGATCTCGAGACCGATAGCGATCATTTTGCCGGCTTCCATGACGGCAATCTGCTTGGGTCGCAGCATATTGCCTTCGCTAGTGAGCTGCCCGTCACGCAAAGCATCGCCAATCTCCTCGTCACAGATCACGAGTATACTCTGTACAGCGAGGTTCAGAAGTGGGATCGGCCACCGTGCAATGACCTCTCTCTTCAACGAGTGCCGGTAGAAAAAGTTGGACGCCCATCCTGGACGATTCCCGCATTCCTTGGAGGAGACGTAGTCGTACACCTTCATGGCTGCTTGCCGCGCGGGCTCCATGAGCTTTTGTTCGTAGCAGGCTTGGGCAAGGTATCCATAGCACGCTGCGAGAGGCAGGGGATTCACCGCAACCACGGGCTTCGTAGTCGCGCCAATCCCTTCGATAGCTTCACCGTCGGCATCAAATGCAGCAACAGCGAACACGTAGCTGGTGTTGGCTGACAAGCCCGACACGGTCACACGACACTGCGGGGCGTATATCGGTTCGCCTGTACCCGGATACTCAGAGTTGTTGAGCGAGACCGCGGTGCCTGCGCCTGAAGGTTTGGCAAATACCATGTAGTACGCTATAGCGCGTCGCTGAGCAGCAGCCGTGGCTGGCTTGAATGGAAAGATCTCCACTGCAATCGCACTTGAGCTGCGCATGATAATCCGCGGCGCACGCGGTGCTGCCGTCTCCATGGCGGCTTGTGAGTTTGATTCAGCCACGTTCTTGAGAAGGTCTCGCTCTTGGACTTCTGCCTGACGAAGCAAAGTGAAACACTCGGTGGCAAGCTCAGTCGTCTGCTCAGGTGTTTGGATACTACTCTGCCGCATGCGCTGCACGTTGAGAAGCACGCGAGCGTAGGTATTCTTCTTGTACTCTTTCTGAAGAGCCGATTCAGTAACAGCCACTGCAGTTGGCCGACGGGAGACTCGTTCCATCAAACTCGGAGCGGCGAGGTTGACCGCGATAGCGTCGAGCACATTTGCTTCCTCAAGCTCCAGCTGGAAGAGAATCAGCAACGCGTCGACTTGGAGACCGACTAGCTCTTGGTACAAGCCTCCAAACTGCGAACCTGTTCCTTCGACTCCGACGCTCTGGCGAGACGATTCCAGCGTGGTCTCACTCGTCTGGCAATCGGACTTGGCTCGTGAAGCATCCACGTCAAACGAGAACGTGGCGTAAGCCATGGCGTGGCTGGAGACGCCAACATGTGAGCTGAAATGGTTGGAGGCGGTGGCGATACTGTCGCGATATTTCTCGGTGAGTGCAAGATAATCACGCAGCGTTCGAATAGCTCTGCGTCGATCTTGTAGCAGGTGAAGAAAGATACACATACGGATTGCCACTTCGCCAAGCAGCACGAGATCCTCAAACTCGATTTTCCGAAGCGTCACATACACTGCTTCCATCAATGCGATCCCTCTGTTGACAACAAGATTCTCCGCTCCTCCATAGCTGGGCTTGGGCGAGCTGTCCAGTTCTTGGACGACTTTCATGGCGCCTTCGTACCACACACGAAGAGCCACAGCCTGGAGGAAGTCCCGCATCGGTGTAGTCAACGCGTCGCGATTCTTCCGTACAAAGTCCTTGATCTCTTGAGCAACGACAAGTAGGAGATCCATGCGAAGTGGTTTGGCGACAACTCCTTCCGTTGTCTCTTCAGCTTCTGTTGGTTTATCCAACTGGAGCAATGCATCGTAGATTTGCATCTCCATGCGAAGCGTGTCGGCGTTCTCGAGAGAAGCGATTCTTCTCTTCGCAGCTTGGAGAATTTTTGCTGCGTCTTGAAGCCGCTGAAGTCGGTACGCATGGCGTACCAAGCCAAGATGAAAAGACAGCGGTAGTAGTGCGTTGACGTCGATGGTGGAAGCTGAAGCTGGGTCTTCCTCGTGAAACAAGGGAGATACTGTCTCCATCGCCAGTGTAAACAGCTCGAGCACGCCAGCGTTGTCGATAGAGAGAGTCAAAGACTTTTCCAATGCGTCCACGATCAGTCGCAAGCGATCTCGAGTATCTGAAGCAGCCACAGCACCTTCCACTGCCTTGCGACCGAAGAATTCACCTTTACTCAGCGACTGGCACCTTGCCACGAGCATATTGACGATCGTGTCTGCTTCCCGAAGCGTCGAAATCACGAGCGCGGGCAGTGGGAGATCCAGTTCTTCCTCTTTCCGAAGCCTCTTCACTGCCTGCAGTGCGTGCTCCGCACATGCCAGTGCCGCTTGGGCGTAGTTCGTGGCCTTCGTTGGACTCTTGCTCGCCATGCGCTCGAGACACTCGCACACATTACTGTAGATCTGCAGTCGCCACAAGATATACTTGGTCGTACTCAGCATGACGGTGGACTCGAGACACAGAACACACCACTTGAAATACGCCACGACTTCGCGTTCAAAGCCCAGGAGCTGGAGCGGGTGCGCGATCGAGTAGATGAGCACTGAGCCGTTGAGCAGCAGCCACGAGTACTGGTGCGGCGTCGCGCGTTCTAGCTGCACAGCGGTCTCCATACCGTGCTGAAGACCCTGTAGCGCCACCAGAAGCTTCTCCAGCGTCCCTGGAAATCGCACAAACGAGTCGGCTCGCTTCGCGGCGTGGAACTGGCACAGCGCCGCGCCGTACGCTGCCTGAACGTACACTTGGTTCTTGGGCTTCTCGCTGTCACGTCGCCAGATCCCGAGTACTTGCTGGTAGAAGTACCGATCAGCAGTCGTGTACTCTAGCACAGCAGCAAACTTGCCCCCAAACGACAGCAATAACAGCGCCTTCTTAGCGACCGCCAGTTCGTCCGTGCGGTCCAGAAGCCGCCGCACGAGCGAGAGAAGCCGCTGGCTGATGGCCCCGTAGTGCGCCACCGCTGTTCTCTCCGTCTGTGCGTCTCCGTCCGCACTGAACGCTGTAACGGCGTCGCTGCTTCCTCGCTGCGTCTCTTTGACCTGCCGCAAAACAGCGTTGAACTCGCGCGTGAATTGGTCCACGAGCGCGCCGTCTTCGCCCGCATCTGCCGCAGGAGATGCACTAGCATTAACGCCATTTGCCTGCCTCCCTGGGGCCGCAGCAGAGCCGCTAGATCCCGCCGCGTGGCCGGCGATCGTCGTGCGCGTCATGTTCGTTTTGGCTGGATTTCCGTGGATTCCCCCAAAGAGTCGTGGCTACCTGCAACATTAGGTATGCGCCTAGTGCAACATAAACTCGAGCTGATGTTGAAGTCGAGACCACCACTCCTGATCCACCTAAATAGAAGACGGTGTGGTGTGGTGTCCTTTCCAAGAGACACTGGTGGAGACATAGACACCAATGGCGACGCTCAAGCCATTGGGCGGCGTGGCAAAGCGGCCGCCATCAGCGCTTGCGGCGTTCGCGAAGACGCTCAATGAGCCTGTTGACGATCCAGTACGTCCACAGCCACTGGTGCTCGGAGGTTTGAAGCCACTCGCGTCGCTCGGAGCTTCAGGCGACGTCTCTGTCAAGAGCAATGACCAGCTACGTGGGCTGTCGCCTGTGAAGAAGCCTGGCGAGATCTCTGCATTGGCGGCATTTGCTTCAACAGCAGTGATTGATCTCAAAGGTGATGGAGAATCAGTGAGTGGTGGGCCTGGAGCTCTTGCTGCCAAAAGGCCGTTGCCTTTACCACTCAAGTCACTGGGAAAGGCCGACAGCAAGGAGAAAATTCAACCAAAGCGGCCGACAATTGGTGGAGATCATAGCAACAGCGTTGGTAACGAGGAGGCACCAGAGCAATTGAAGGAAGTGAAGGTAAATGAGACGGAGAACGATATGAAAACGGTTGAGGTGGTGAACGAGAGTGAGGCGAAAGAGCTCCAGGTCAATGGATCCACCGCTGACGCACGAAGTGGAAGCAGTGACGACGATAGTATGGCCGAGTTTGCGTGTATGGAGTCGGATGATGAAGAAGACAACGAGGCTAAGAGCAGCGGCAGCCGAGATGAGGCGGACGTGGATGATTTGTACGACCACGATGACGAAGAAGAGGTCGACGACAAGACACAACCGCAACTCAGGTACACGTGCACGAGTTCACTTGCGCTGTCTGCGGCAAGTGTTTCATTGACGCAAGTATGGCATTTGAACGACGCACAGAACCAGTGAGCGCATGTTTGTGCCGCGTATGCCGAACGAGCCGCTCTTCCATGCTATTGTGGCCGAAGATTTGGGCTTGTTATCGCATATACTGAGTCACATGACGCCATCCGACATCCTGGAGACTCGAGATACCGACGGACGAACCATGTACCACTACGCGGCGATGTCACGGAACTCAAAGGTCCAAGCCGTCGTGTTTGAGTTCATCAACTGCTTCTTTGCTCTAGAAATCGAGAGCAAAGTGGCGGAGATTGAGAAAAAACAGCGTCGCCTTGACAGGTGAGCTGCAGCTCTAACTTACCCCCCCCCTGAATGTCATGAGCTCACAACGATAGACTGGGACCTCCTGTAGCTGGCGGTCCGCCAAGCGAGAGGCAGATACTACGTGGGTTGCACCAAGCGTGAAAGACTTGAAGGAATCATCCGACAGCACAATCGCGCACGCGTATTTGCAAGCGCTACAGGCCCAGGACCACCACAAGCGGTCCTGCGTACATTATGTGAGAAGCTGCTGTAGTTCCTACTGCATGCGGTGGCCTAAGCACCATTTAGCTAACAATGCTTTCTCTTGTAGAGTGCAATCAGCCAACATACTTCGCCTTTTCACTCCAGCCAGCGACTTCGAAAAGCAGTCAAGCGCAATCCTCGCGTCATCCTCGCCAAAGGTACTGAGCTACTACGTAGTATCTCTCTTTACTACGGTGGACGTATCAACAAACCTACCTCACTCTGCCCAGACCAATTCGATCGCAGCGCTCTCGACTACGCCGTGCTTGCCGACAATACTACCGCGATCGAGCTCTGGTTGACGCAGTTGGGAGTGGCCAAGGCGCTCGCTCGCGAAGACGTCGATCGTCTCGCGCAGCTCGTGCGATCCAAAACCACTCAGTCTCTCTTGTGTCGACTATTTGAAGACGCTGATCGAGTCGGATTTGCATTCAAGCAAAACAACGCGCCGAAGCATCAGCCGGCGTTGGGACTCAGCGTCCAGTTCCTGGCCAAGACGCAGCACAATGTCAGCGGTGGATTAGGCCAGCCAGCGATTTGCGGCTCGGCGAGGCTCCGATCCTCACTCCACAACGCAGTTATCTTCGGAAATGTGGAGGCTGTGGAGGCTTTGATCGAACAGGGAGCGGATGTGAACGCATGTGACATCGATGGGTGGACAGCACTGCACGTACGTGCTTTGCTTCCTATTCTTGTGAGACTCTCAGCTACAATACTACTAACACGTACATGCATGCAGCATTGTGCAGCACAAGGCACTACCGATCACATCGTGATCGCTGAGCGACTGCTGGAGCATCGAGCAAACATCAACGCTCGGTCACAACATGGGCGAACACCGCTGCATCGTGTCGCCATGCGAAACCCCTCGGATGATGAACATGGCGTGACCTTGGCGACATTGTTGTGTGCCCACGGAGCCAAGTTGGAACTGAACGATGACGACCAGTCGACACCGTTCTTATCAGCGGTAGCCACTGGAAACATCAGTGTTGCTCGCTTTCTACTCGAGCAGGGCTGCAACGGAGCTGCTGTCGGCAAGACTGGAGGCTGTGCACTCCACATTGCAGGTTCGACACAGTGGGCTTTCTCAATGATGCTACTGTGTCGCTAATTACTATCGTTGTGTGGTGCAGCGGCTCGCGGATTAGAAGAAATGGTTCGCTTTCTCAGTCGCTGGGACGCTGAGTTGGTTCAATGGCGATACGCTAAAGACCACCAAGGGCGTGTACCTCGAGCACTCGCTAAATGCCACTCGATCTTGCTTGCGATGGATGTACGATGCAATCGTTCACTGGGTGCGTGAGTGGTTTCCTCTTGATTGTACTGACTCCATGGTTTGAATTGATAGAACTTGTGGTCCGCTGTTCGCTCTGGCGACCCGGAGGCTGTGCGAGTGCAGCTGCACGCTCAGCGGCAGTGCGGTAAAGACAAACGTGAGCGCGGCAAGTACCTCAGCGTCCACGACACGACACCTCTCTCGAGCAGGACTGCTCTACATCTTGTGGTACGGACACATCATAGCATATAAACGGAGAAGAGAGACTGATCCTGGTTCTTAGATTGAAGGGTACACGAGTGAGACTCGCTGCCGATCGCCTCGCAAACCAAAGCAACGAGAAACGCAAGCCGTTCAGACAATTCTCCTGCTCTTGCAAGCTGGCGCGAGCCTCTCCGCTCAGGACAAGTGGGGAATCACGCCTCTGATGCTGGCCGCCTGCGTGGATACGGTGCGTTTCGAGTCGCTTAGCTGTATACTTTAGTAATCTGACTCGTTCCATGCGTAGCCTGTATTGATACAGCACATGATCAAGGCTGCGACGCAAGAGGATCTCACACAGCCAGACGCCGACGGAAATACCGCCTTACACTACAGCTACGCGTTTGCGAGAGTATTCTCCTCGTTAAATTGTGGCCTTTGTGTTCCTTAATTGCTTCTAACGCGTGGCTTTGCTTTTGCAGGCCCAAATCTCATCAATCCTCGAGGACGCAATGGATGAAGCGGTATGCCGTCTACTGTAGAGTCTCGCTCCCTTAAACCTCTCACCTCACTGTTTGAACCTGCAGGATATCGAAAACAACCTCGGCAAGCGGCCTCTGGCGGTGACTGGCTATCGACAGAAGCTCTACCCGAAAGCCTACGCTGATTTTCTGAAAAAGCACAACCAACTGCAGCGTTCATGAATCTCTCTCTATTCATGAAGTATATAATCCTCTACTTCTTCCTCTCTATCAACCATTGTCGTTTTTTTTAAAAGCCTTCAAACACGTCCGTGCCGTGGAACGCGCGGATGTTTGGGTCCTCTGGGTACGCGTCAAAGTTGCCCGTGTCGAACGTGTCCTTGATCTGAGGCACGTACGGCGCCTTGAGCGTCTTCTTGACCAACGCGTTCCAGTCAAACTTGGCGTTCGTGAAGAACGGGTGCGTGAGCACGTCCTGCATGCCGCCCACCAACGAGCCAATGCGCAGCGCTGGGTTCGGCTCCAGCAACTTGAGGATCAGATCCTTGGCGTCCGGATCAAAGCGCGCGTGGAACTTGACGAACTGGCGGCCCTGCAAAATCTTTTCAAAGATCTTGTTCTGGTCGTTGTGCTGGAACGGCGTGCGGCCAGCGATCAGCTCGTAGATCAAGCAGCCCAATGCCCAGTGGTCCACAGCCTTTCCGTGGCCCTTGTTCAGCACGAGCTCTGGCGCCAAGTACTCTGGCGTACCACACAGCGTGAACGACCGCTCTTGCAGAGCACCGCCCTTGTAGTACGGCACGTGCTTGGCGAAGCCAAAGTCCACGACCTTGAGGTAGCCGGCGCTGTCGATCACGAGGTTCTCGGGCTTCAAGTCACGGTACGCGACCTGCATTTTCTGGAGGTAGCTGAGCGCCTCGGCGACGTTGGCCGCGTAGAAGCGTGCAACTGGGAGATCAAACGCTCCGCACACGCCCTTCGGGACCTTGAACGCCTTCTCATACAGAAGCGACCACAGCTCCCCGCCCTGGACTAACTCAAAGAGCATGTAGAGCTGGTTCTGGTCCGAGAAGGTCTCGTGGAGCTTGAGAATAAACGGGTGGCTACACTCCGAGATGATCCCCTTCTCGTACAGCACGTTCTTCTGCTGGTGGGTCTCCACGATGTTGGCCTTCTGCATGCACTTGAGCGCAAACGCCTGGTTCGTTGGGCGGTGGCGCACCAAGATCACACGGCCAAACGTGCCCGTGCCGATCGTACGGATCTTCTCAAGGTCCTTGAACAGGTACTTTTTGGCTGCTGGGGCAGCAGGCGCACCGTTGCTGGAGCCAGTACTGCGAGGATCCACGACGCGGCCTAGCACAGCCTGCTGCATCATCTGCTGGCGCTGCATCTCGCGCTGCATGATGTGGTCGAGCTTGCCGAGCAGGCGCTCAAAGGCGTCACGGTGGAGTGTCAGACACTCGACACGACCAATGGCCACACAGTCAGCGGCGCGTGGCTCATTCGCAAGCAGAGCACGCTCGCCGAAGAACTCCCCCGAGCGGAGCTGCATGATCTCAAAGCCCGACTTGCGAACAGAGACCTTGCCGTCCGAGATCATGAAGAAGGTATCACCTGCTGCGCCTTCCTGGATGATCTTGGTGTTGTCTTCGTAGGACACGACGTTCAGCGCGTGGGCGAGAATATCGAGCTCATCGTCAGTGAGCGACGACAGCAGCGGCACGCTGCGCAGCACACGGATACGCATCTGGCGATCAATCAGCGAGCGCAGCGGGCCGAGCAGCTTGGTGAACGACGCACGGTCCATGACGTAGCAGTCCACGCTACCCACGGCGATACAGTTGGCCTGGCGAGGCTCGTTGAGCATCAGCGCCATCTCACCAAAGTAGTTGCCGCGGTAGAGCATCATGAGCTCTTTGTCCTGGGCGTCGGCGCCAAGCCCACGCGACGTGCAGCGCACCTTGCCTTCCACGATGATGTAGAACGTGTTGCCTTCCTCGCCCTGCTTGATGATGTACTCACCGTCGTTGAAGCGCTGGAGCTTGAGCGCCGCCGCGACTTTCTGGAGCTGGTTGTTGCTCAGGCGCTGCAACAGCTCCACATTCTTGAGAAAGTTCACACGCGCAAGCTGCGTCGCCGACGCCGTGGTCGCCATGATCTTGCGGAACATCGTGCGCTCCACGGACCAGAGGATACAGCCCGTGGTCGCACGGATGGTCGCGGCACGTGGACAGTTGTACAGCAGCGCGAGCTCCCCAAACGCGTCTCCGTTGGTGTACTTCCCCACCAATTGACCGTCCACAACGATGTCACACGAGCCGCTTTCCAGCACGTAGAAGCAGTTGCCGGCTGTGCCCTGGGCGATGACATTCTCGCCGGCCTGCACCGTGACCATGGCCATGACGTCGATCATCTCGTCCACTTCGCTCTGCTCCAGCGAGCTGAACAGGTAGTGGCTCTTGAGCGCCTTGGTGATCATCGCACGCGTCTGGTTGTTCTTGGGCACGCGCACGTGGGAGATCGCCCCGAGATCCCCCGGCTCGACAGCCTGTTCATTGATCGGCGCACGGCGAACGCCCTTCCGCTCGGAGAGATCCATCACCACGTCCACCGACGGCGGCATGTGCTCACCGTTGCCTCCTAGCGGCACCATCGTCGCCGGCCCAGCCGAGTTCATGGCGCTGGGACGCACGCTCGGCGCGGCCGGCGGCGTGAGCATGTCCTTCATACGCTGGGTGAAGTCCATGCTTAGAGTGCTGACTGGAGATAGATAGATGCCTGTCTTTCCTGTCTCTCAAATTGCCTTGGGCTTCACGATGTCCGCAAGAGCCGAAGTGAGCTGGGAAGAAGAAGGCTTGGGACCGCGTGGGTGGTGTGGTGGCCTGAAGCTCCGCGTCTTGTGGTCTGAGCCCACGACAAGGGCACCGAGCCGACGCGAAGCTAGGAAGACAGGAATCTCCTGGCTGCTAGCCATGGGACGCCTGGATACGTCGAGTCAATTCGGGCCGCCAACTTCTCCTTCTGATCAGCATCTTCGACGCGTAAGAATAGCGACAGAGAGCCATTAACAGCGAGCGTATCCATCAGACCAGAATTGGAGCTCTTCACGAAGTGTAGCCATTGCACTCGATTAGACATACGTCCTAAAATAGCGAACTTGGTAATTTTGGGTGTTGTGATGCCTTAGATTGGGATACTGGATCTCCAAAGGTCGTGGGGCAGTTGACTGTGAGTCAACGGATCACCATTGGTGCAAGCAGCAATGGGCGCCAAGCGTGTGGGGCAACGCATCCACGTGTTCTGGACGGATGAGACGGCTTGGTTCTCGGGTACTGTGCAGGAATTTGACGCAAAGCAAGGATACTACGTGCTGTACGACGATGGCGACGAACGTTGGGAAGGGCTGAACGAAAGCTACCGGTTTGAAGGACAGCAAAGCAGTGACGACGAAGAGGAGGAAGAGAGAGGAGATACAGAAGCCCAAGATACCCAGCCTATAGACGACCAGCATGGTGTTGTGGGGAGTGCGCCTGGTACAAGCCGTGGGGCGACTCCGCGTGCGATGGAGCCACCAGGATCCGAAGATGAAGGCGAAGAAGAGCACGACGAGGAAGGGCACACAACCCAGGAGGAAGACTTCGAGGCGGGCAATACCTCTCTATCGAGTAGATCAAGCGGGTACCCTGAGCCGGTCGTTCTTGATGCAGGCGACCACACAGACTCCGAGGCGGACGGTGACGACGACGAAGAGGATTCGCGATCTGTGGCGATGACTGAAGTCCCTACTACATACGAACCTCGCCGAGTCCCATCCCAGCAAATTGTTGCTATCCCTGCTTCAAGAGGGCATCGATGCTTACCTCATCGAGGAGTTCTACGCGGTTTCGTAGCCCGCGCGTCTGAGCTGCCGCTCGTGAACCGCAACGATGAGCCTTCGGCGTTTGTTCGCGTTGCGTTTGTGGAAGCCGGTGCTGGAGAAGGAGGGCGACTACAGCCCAGTGCGCTTATGATGCGGTGCAAGCAGGCACTAAGTGCGACCCACGCAGCATCAGAGACCGCCAACCCAGTGTGGAACGGCGAAGAATGCGATGGCGCAGGTGGTGACGGCGATATTTGGGTCGATCCGCAGAGCGTTGATGGGCTTTTCCAACTACAGGTCGCACCGCCACTTGTCGCTAGTGCTGGCCAGCAGCAGGCTGCCTGGTCACAGCTCAAAGGCGATCTTCTCTTCAGCGTGTATCACCAACCTGCCGATGAGTCTCGCCGCAACGAATTCATCGGCCAGGCAAGCCTCTCACTCAGTCGTCTCATGCGTGAGGTACTGGCGAACCAATCTCCAACACCCGCCATCACCACCGCCCAGTATCTATCGTTGGAGGACCGACAAGGCAAACCGTTGCGGGGAGCTCACGGTGGAAGCCCCGAGGTAGTCGTGGAGTTCCAGTTTGAGGCACAGTTTGAGCCAGTCGTTCGACGACCCAAAGAGCCACGTACAAAAACACAGTCCCTCGTAGTGGACGAACTACGCCCGCCAGCGTCAGCACGAACAAGTAGCAGTACCCGGTCTCCATCAGTGGCTACTCGCCCCAAGTCAGCCGCAGCAGCATCAGCATCCACGCGAGCAGGAGCGACGCGCCACCAAAGCAGCAGTGAAATCAATCGTAAGAAGTTCGAGAAGCAGCTCGAGCTTGATAACAAAGCGATGGCAAGACGCGTCGCTGAGCAGCGCAAGGAAGCTGGAGCGATCGCTGCTCGACGCCAGCAGCTGAACCAGCAGCCTCCTCTCAAGTGCGAGCCAAAGGCGCCTGGTGTATTCGCTGTTGCAACGAAGACTGTGCCGCGGTCTCACAAGGCGTCGTCTCAAATTAACCGCAGCAAGTTCCACGATGAGCTGAAGCGTGAGAACAAAGCGATGGGCAAGCGCTTGGTAGAGCGAGTCGGTGGGAGCTTGAAGGAGGAGAAGAAGCGGCCACAGCCACGCAATGACGAGCTCCATTGGGACGACGCGAAAGCACAAGACAAGGCGTACGTCGCCGATAAACGCCATATTGTACGCCAGGAAAAAGATTATCTGCTTGAAAAGGCCCAGGCCAAGTACCAACAGCAGAACGAACTGGTGGAGGAAGTGATGGCACTCCAGGAGCAAGTCTCCGAGTATAAAACCAAGCTGTTCACAGTCAAGAGCTCTCTACAACGCGTGGACGCGATGATCAAGAAAGACACTCACGTGCGAGACTGTCTTCGAAGTGCAGTGGAGAGAGATGCCAAACGAAGACCTGGTGCGTCGCCTTCTGTGGCTTCCATTCCTCAGAGTAACAGCCGTGCAGATGAACTGGAGCAGCTACTGGATGGGGACGAGCAAGATGACGATGATCCTGCGATCCAGAAGTACAAGAACGAACTGCGTGAGCTTCTCCAAGAAGCGTCAAGTCTGGAAAGTGAAAAGCAGCGTCTAGATGGCCAGACCAATGAGCTGACCACGCGAGAAGCGACGCTGGAAGAGGAGATCCTCGCGCTCCATCGCAAGTGGCAGTTCGTGCAAACCAAGCGAGCATTCCAAGCCAAAATGGCAAAAGCCCGAGCGACACCCACCAGCGCTGCCTATGCCGCACAGGAGATGAAAGCCAAGAGGCAGATGATGGACTTGACTCTAGAAGAAGAGGAGCAGTACAAGATCTTCAAAGCCCAGGAAGAGCTCAGTCAGCTCCAACTTGCAGTCACAGTGCTGCGGGATCGGTTGGAGAAAGGCGACTCGGCCTTGAGACCCACTCGCCAGGGTTTGTCGTCGTCGTCGTCGGCTGCGTGTGAGTATTTACGCGAAAAAATCGCCAAGCGCAAGGCCAAAATCGACAAGATGGAGAGCGAACAGGAGGTCTGGCGACGGCGGTACGAGGAGCTGGTCGTGGAGGGCGAGTACGATCGCCTGCGAGCCCACGCGCAGGAGCTGCAGCACCTTTTGTTTCTGTGTCAGAGTGAGGCCAAGCACGTCGCGGCCACAGAGCGTGTGGCGAAACACAGCAAAGACAAGCTCAGTATGGAGCTGCAGAAGCAACGCTTCCAGGATCAAACCGAGACGGATGTTCTATTGAAAAAGAAAGCCACGCCACGATTGGCGAGAGACTGAATATGTAAGTAGCTGCAGTCACAGCCGTGTAGAGATACAGACGAGAAAGAGTACTGTAGTTGGCAGGCAAGTCCGCTATAAAATTCACGCGTTCCATCCGAAGTCGCGGCCCAGCAGCTCGCTGAGCTTGGCGTTGTATGGCGCGTAGAACGACGCGAGCTTAGCGCGCGACTCTTGTGAGATCGGGTCGTACTTGCGCGTGTTCTTGGCCGTCGCGTCCTCGATGCGGTGTGGCGGCAGCTCCAGGAACTCAAACACGCGGTCCATGGTCGAGTGGAGACCTTCAGTTCCCTTCATTTCGTCCAGAGAAATCACGAACACGTTCTCCTTGCCGTACGCCTTTAGCCAACCGATGAGCTGCAGTGCGTAGAGGCCACGGACAACGTACGAGTGGCCGCCATGGGCGTGGTTCAAAGCCTTGCTCAGCACGCGCTCATCAAACTCACTGAAGCTCATGTCGCTGTGGACACCAAGAGCCTCGAGCTCTGCGATCTCGTCGGCGATGACCTGGTCGAAGCTGCGTCCCTTCAAGTGGTGGTGGCCACGGTTCTGGAGCTGGGCTTCGTTGCCTTCTGAGTCGGCCGTCATACAGTAGTGTGAGTACGCGCGCTCCACTGGGTTGCGCAGCGTCACGAGGATCTTGCGGCAGTGCGGGATGACCTGGAGCATGCGCTGCATCACGATCTTACCGCCCAGCAAGTAGCTCGGCGTGGCTTCCCCCGTGAGCAGCGACGGACACTTGTGGAGCACGTCCTTCTCGAAGAAGTTGTAGTAAAAATCAAGGTGCTTCTGCGCGCCTTCAGCCGAGTAGATTGTGGGCAGCTTGCCGTTCCATCGCCAGTCAAAATAGTGGGTCTCCTTGCGCTTGGCCGGCACGACCAGGTCGTGCTGCGTGATGTAGTCGTACAGCGACGTCGTGCCGGCCTTCTGGACGCCGATGATCATGAACGACGGCGCTGGCCGGCTGCCCGCATCAGTGGACAGGTCCAGCGTACGGCGCGTCTGGTGGAGCACCATATCGGAGCTCAGCGGCACGCACGTGAGCGGGAAGTCGGGCTCAACGTAGTCGAAGATCAAGTGCACGCGTGCCTGGTCCCAGTGGTTCGTCACGCGGTGCTTGCTCGCGTTGTTGAGCTCGTACAGATTGCCCTGCTTGAACTCGCGGCGCACCATGTTGTGCTCATTGTACCCGACCTGCGTCAATCAATCAATCCACCATAGATCAATCAGTCAGCAGGCGAAGATCAATCAATCAACAACCTAGCCATTCGCACCGAGAAATCGATGGCTGGATCCGTGACAATCGGGATGTGCATGCGGTGGGACTTGGAGACCCACGCGCCTGTGTCGTGGTGGACGGGCACGACCGAGCCAGGCGGCATCTCCGCCAAGATACAGCGGATCACACGCTCCACAGGGATGCCGATCTGCTGGAACACATCATCGAGCTCCTGCTTCCACTGCTTGTACCACGGAAAGAGGTACACCTTGTTGATGTAGTCGTCGCTGAAGATGAACACGACCTTGCCGATGCCCCACTTGTCGTGGCCGGCGCGCTGGATCGGCACGTTGTCCTTCTGGAACGCAGGGTCCCACAGCTTCTCACCGCCTTCACGAATGCGGCGCTGGAGCCCAGAGATGTCGACGTTCTGCTGGCGCTCCACGACGATCGGAAAGGTCTGCGCCAGCGACGGATCCAGTTCGCACAGCGGCACTTGCTTCTGTCTACAGTAGTGGGTTCACATATCACCCATTAGCACCACCACTACTGAGCCAAAAACGACGAGAAAGGCCGCATACTGGAGAGGAATTTCAAGCGCAGTCGTCGCAGTCATGGTCGCTTGTTGGATGTCGTTGGGGATGTGGATGCAGGGGTGGACTTGGTTGAACTCAGCCGGTCACCACGAGCTCCTCCTCAACGTCGGGCGGCTCGTGTCACACACACAATTGGCGCGTGCCTTTTTGCCAGTCACCCGATCGTGGTGTGGACCACACAATACCTCCTCAATCGATTCATACATTCGTGTATCGCTTTGTATAGGATCGATCGATCACATGTCACTATTTCAGGGGAGATCGTTAATCGTACTTGATCGGATAGAATAGCCCTACCCCTGTAGACCCCACCACTCAAAAGGTAAGCGCGCTGTAGCAGCCATCCATTGGGCCGTTGGGTTTGTGTTGGGGGTGAGGTTTTTTAAGCGCTTGGGTGGAATTGGCCTCACACTGGGCTGCTCGGAACCAACCACCATTGGCCAGTAGTAGCGCGCACCAAGTGCCAACCTCCATCAGCTTGGCCGGAAAACCAGTCCGCTTGCAGCGCCGTCTTCATCAATTTAAAGACAACATGGTAGGTGGCCGAATATGGAGGGCGCCTGTGTGTATAGTGGTGGTCGTGATGGTCGAGAGATCGTAGAGAGCATGGCAATCGGGCGACGTGGCAGCGAGAAATGCGCGTGGAAAGCAGAGACGCGAGAGAGCGAGCAGCTACGGAGTGAGGGAAGGAGCTCTACAGATCGAGAGCTTGTCGGAACAATAATGGCGGCGAGCGTACGTCTGCGCGAGGATGTGAACAGTACAGAATCGAGAGGCAGTGGACGCAGTTGGAGCGAGTGCCGGTGAACCGTCACCTGATAATGCGCCGGTGATATGCAGTCGAGGAGCTCGAGTTTTCTACCAGAGACCGTTTATCGCGATTGTCCGGTAGACCTAGAGCGAGTCGCGTTGCCATCCTATCTGCCTCTCGTGACTCCTAAACTCCCACACACACTGCGCGCCCCTGCGCCGTGTTTGCTACAGCTTCACTGACGCGTTCGGTCTTTGTTGATGACAGGGTATCGATCTCATTGCCGGTGGCAAGGTCACGGGCAAGAAGAACCGCACCGCGCCAAAGTCCAAGAATGTGTACTTGAACCTGCTCGTCCGCCTCTACCGCTTTCTCGCGCGTCGTACGGATGCCAAGTTCAACACCATCGTGCTGCGTCGTCTGTATCAGTCGAACACCAACCAGGCGCCAATGTCGATCGCTCGCGTTGCCCGCTACATGAAGGACCACGAGGGCAAGATCGCCGTGGTCGTTGGTACCGTCACCGATGACATCCGTCTCTTCGACGTGCCAAAGCTCACGGTCGCTGCGCTCGCCGTGACCGAGACCGCCCGTGCGCGCATCGTGAAGGCCGGTGGTGAGATCCTCACCTTCGACCAGCTCGCGCTCCGCGCGCCAAAGGGTGCCAACACGGTGCTTCTCCGTGGCCGCAAGACGGCGCGTGAGGTGTACAAGCACTTCGGCCACAAGTCGACCCTCGAGTCGGTGCACACGCACGACCACGTCAAGCCGTACGTGCGCTCCAAGGGCCGCAAGTTCGAGCAGGCCCGTGGTCGCCGAAAGAGCCGTGGCTTCAAGGTCTAAGCGTCGTTCCTGTGACGATTGCGATGACTGCGAAGATACCATCGGTCTTCACGGTGTGGGCAGAACTGTGTGTGTCGAGTGCGCTTCGAGTAGCGACGAAGTTGCCGTGGCGAGGCTGGCTACTGTTCAAGACGGTATGCATCTCCACACGATACATATAGCCATGTTGACAACCAAGGGTAAACAAATTGAGACGTGCACCTTGCAAGATACACACTTTGTAGCGCATGGCCCCCTTTACTTCCATTGCAATTGGTCTTGGATTGCACACATTCACACTGTCCGCACAACATCAGTTCTACTGCTTTCGTCGCGACAGGATGTACTTGAGCTTGGCCACGATCTCGGCTGCAACGTGACAAGTGAAGACCATAAGAACTCGTTCAGTGAGCTCAGCATCACGCACATCCGACGTACCGCATTCGTAGGGCGAGTCGGCCGTGTAGTCGGTGATGATCTCTTCGATGCTGTCCTTGAAGTAGATCTGGAAGTCGGACGGGTCCTGCATGAAGCGGACCCACTCGACACTCGTGATAGGACGCTCGGCCTGCAGAGACAAGCATACGGTGTAGATGTTAGCGAGAGCTATCCAAGCCAAAAGACCACAGCAGGAGAAATCCTCGTACGATCTTGGTGGTGTTTCGCGACTTGATGACGCGCTCGCCGACCTTGCGGTTGTAGATCTTGTTGAGGTCGATACCAAGCATGCGGTGCTGCTTCTTCCCGTACTTGTTCTTCTTGATGACATGCCACTCCTTGAACATCGCGGCCGTGACATCGTTAAACATGAACGTCTCTGGCGGCGGACGTGCGCGACTATCAACGCTGGCCGAGTCCTCGACGACATTCGTCACAGTGACAGGCACCTGCGGCGCGTCGGCGTATTGCTCTACAGTTGAAAAACACACGTCAGATCAGCGGTAGAGAGACCTCCCTGAGACGATAGCCAACGTACTCGTCGCCAAGGTGGCTTCGTGGATATTCAGAGGTCGCAGCTTGGTGTGCATGTCGATCTCGTCACTCGCCAGGTCGAGCCGCTCGCGGTCAGCATCGCTGACCTTGAGGACGTACTGGTCGTGGAACAGTTGCAATCGGTGCTTCTTGTTGAGCGTCGGTAGCAAATCCTGGCCGGTCGTGGTGCTATCCACGGCCACGACAGTGTAGTCATCGCTCTTTGGCCTAAGAAATCAAAGAAGTCAGTCTCCTGGCCAGTGCACTCGCCACTAGTGCAGTAGTGCATCGACGAGAACGTACATGTAAATCTTGAGGAAGATCTTGTCGTTGGCACCAGGAGCCTTCGCAGCCGCTACGGCATCGGCCTTTGCAACGGCGGCAGCATTTGCGGCTTCCGCTGGAGAGGAGGATATCAGTTCATACAAGTAGAAATCGCAATAACGTATAGAGCGGCTCACCGTTGACAGGGTCGCCCGTTGGTGGACAGGCGTCGGGGCGCTCACACAGACAGTATTCATGGCCGCCAGCATCACCGAAGTTCTTGATCTTGCGCGATCGATCGAGAGCTGCAGACAAGGACACCAATCAGCACCACCTTCACAGCTCGAATCGTCCATGAATACCATGAATTATGGATCCGTCCGTACCTGGGAAATCTTCATCAGGGTAGCCATCCGAATCATGCAGACGGAGCTCGTAGCACTCGGGGTGGCCGTAGTACAGCGCTGGCTGCTTGCCTTCGGCATGGTGCGTGCGCAGAATCTCCTGAATCGATTCGTCGACAGTAGAGACATCGTAGAGCTAACAAAACGCAAACCACCATGTCAGATTCCATTCTCTCCCCAACCGCCAACACAAAAGCGCAAGCCACTCACATCGATCTTCATCTCTTGGCGCGTGGGCAGATAGATCGTCAAATGCAGCACCGCGCCGAGCTCCGCACCCATCATCGCCGGCTTCTGGCCCAGCGGCACGCCCGATCCCTTCAGCAATCGATCCAACAGCGAGCTTTCGTGGATGACAATCGGCTCCACGGGCTCCTTCGCAAAGTCAAAGCCGTCGTCACTCGCGCTATTCGCAGCAGCGCTGTCTCCGTCTTTCGCATCTACAGTTCGACCGTACAGTCAGCCCTAGCAACCAGTCCACGCTATATCCAGTCTACCGCTTTCCGTTCTTACTCGCATTCGCAGCATCGGCCGCCGCGCCAGTGCCATTTGTCGCGGTGGCTCCATTGTTCTTCGAGTCTCCCGTGGCAGTTTGTCCGTTCGCGTCTTTCGTTCCGCCAGTGCCATTCGCGGACGCCCCCACACCCACAATCGACGCGCCTGGATTCATCGCTGCTCCGTTTGAAGCCGGCGCTGTCACGGGCTTCTTCGCGGCCGCTGGCACTTTCATCGCAGCCATGCGGTCGATCCACGAGTTGCGGAGCTGCATCTCCATCTTGGGCGACGAGTTGTAGATGCGGTCGACCTCCGAGTCCTGGCGGTCGTGGAACGTGGGGCTGTTGCCCGACGCCATGCGCATGAGCCCGATCACATGGTTGAGCTCGCTCAGCTCCGTGAACTGCATGGCGGACGAGCTCCAATTCTCCGTGTCAACCGGCAGCAGCAAATGTATCGGGTTCTCACTGCGGACCCTTTGGACGGATGAGTTTCCGAGTGAAGTACAGTCGTACTGTGGAACCCGCATTGTATCATATTCGGCTAGTTGGAAGCTCCACAGTTCATTTGATTAGCCTGGCCATTGGATAGGAGCTAGGCTAATCACCCATGGGGTTGCCATGTTCGTGGCTTCACCGCAACGGGTGGAACCGTAAGTTACCGTTATGGAGGCAACACACGTACGAACAGTGACTACACGTCGTCTGCCTGGATAATGCCATTCTCATGGCTAGATCCAGAGGGCCATTGTTTCGGCGGTGCCAACCTGACCAGACGAGCGACTTGAAGTAAAGAGGCTTCAACCCAGAGGCCAGCATTCTCCGACGCACACCCAACCACTGTGGTTACCACATCCGCTTCTGCGATCACCACACTGTCCCTTCGATCACTGCACCGCTGCCCGTGGCCTATGAAAACTACTGTACTGTGTAAAGTATCAAGTTCAGCCATGGCTCAACGAGCAGCGCTGATAATACAGTACAAACAGCAGCACATCAATGCCATCACGCACAGGACGTCAACAATGGCTTCGCATATCCTCCCTGTTCATGTGGCCAACGCTGACCATGGCGTCGAAATCCTCAAGGATCTTCAAGCGCATTGGTGGTGTCGTCAATGATTCCGAACAAGGAGTCTTTTCCGACCCCTCAATTTGGAAGCCACAATCCCCATGCGTAACCGTCGATATTCTCGCTTTCGCGGAACTTTCTTCGGCAACGTGGCACGTCGCATTTTTGTCCACGTAGCCTTGAAAATTACATTACGCGTCCACCATTTCAGCCAGTCATATCCATTTGTTACGCATTTTCCTTCGCTCCGGCTGGTTTCCGCGAACAACCCCACGAAGCGAGCAGGTCACTGACCTGCCTGAGGTCACTGGACGTCAGAAAAGCCCACAACCCGGGGGTTCTGTACTGAACAGGTGCATACGATACCTACAGAGTCTGTAGTACAGACTGAAATTTCATCCACGCACCATTCACGGAACGGCCTGAACGCCGCGCGAACACGCTTCCTTCTGCGCTTCCTCTGCCTCGCTGCACCACGCCCACGCGATCCGGCCATTCGCACAGCCCACCATCAGATCCCTTCGCCAGACGACGGAAGCTTTTCGACGAAGCCTCCCTGGCGTCCGTGCTGTCGCGTGCCGCAAAGCGTGAGAGGAGATCCATCCAAATCCCTCCATCCTTCCCTCCCTCCCGTGCGGTCACCGATCGGCCAAAGAAGGGAAGCATTGACGACTTCCCACGTCGCCTGCGCGCCGCTCAAATATAGATCGTGCTACATACACGCCACTTCACTCTAGGTACTGACGCGCTGGCGCAAGGTTCCGGAAGACGAGCGGAAGGCGGTTGCTCGAGTCGGCGTCCCCACAGACACGCACGTCAGTGACCCTAAATCAAACCACGCCCATCGCAGGATCACAGAATGGCCAAGTGGTCAGTGGAGAGCGCCCCCGTGCCGCACGGCGTGGCCTGGATCGGCCATCACCAGCGACGCCGCGAAAACAATTCCGGTATGGTGCATGGCCACAACGTTAGTGTCGGCCGCGCCGGCCCCGTCGCGGTGCCTGTGCTGAATGCCAACCCCACGAGCTCCAGCAGCAGTGACGACGACGAAGACTCGGGACCCGTTCCGGCGGCCGCGATGGCGATCCCGCGCTTCCGCAGCTGCCGCCCAAGCAGCGCGTCGTTCGATGAGTACACGCACAGCCGTCGCCGTCGCACGGTGAGCAACAACAGCGTCGCAAGCACGGGAAGCAGTCGCTCGTCGATCTCGAGCTTTGGCAGCGCCAACGCGCTGGAGGAGGATGATGAGCTGGCCGAAGACTTTGTGATCGTCGCGCCATCGCTGCCACCGCCGCCGTACCCAGTCGATCCTTACCACTTCTACTGCCGTCAATCCGATTCGTCCAACGCGAAGACCGACTCCACGAGTCTCGTGCACGCGATCCGTGAACTGCTGAGCGACTGCGATATCGAACACGCGTTCCAGCCGTACAAATGCAAGTTCAAGTGTGTCAAGTATGTGCAGTACAGCCACGTCGAGTTCATCATCCGCGTGTACACGAGCCCCACGACGGGCGCGCTGTTGCTCGAGTTCCAGCGTCGCAGTGGCAGCCTGCTACTATGGGACGGGTTGTATTCCGTGCTGTACCATCGCCTGATCAAGTGGGTCGACACGGCCGCGATGGCCTGCCCACAGAGTGGCACGCAGAAGAAGGTCGCGCCTCGCGAGGAAGACAGTATCAGCGTCAAGGTCTGGAAGAAGCTTTCGGTCGCGAGCCACACGCCCACCTCGGGTGTGGAGGCCATGAAGATTATGATCACGTCTCCGTACGTCGACGCCCAGCGAGAAGGCTGCTCGGGCCTCGCTGTGATCACTGAGGACAGTGCAAGTGCGAGTCTCGTAGCTAAGTACGGCATCGTCGAGTATCTTGTGCGAGCGGCGTCCTCCGACGACGTCGCCATGGCGCGCTGTGCGATTGGCGCGCTCGGCAACATCTCGCTCGCGCTCGGCTCCTTCCAGGATGAGAAACTCGCGATGCAGACGCTGGAGCTGATCAAGCAAGCGGCGCAAGTGGTCGTGCAACGCTTGGGCCACTCGAACGACTCGATCTTCTCGCTCGAGTTGCTTCGCGAGTGCGCGCGTGCACTCGGCAGCTTCGGCAAAACCTGTCCCAACGAAGTGCGTGTGTGCCAAGGCAGCCAACAACTGCAGCACCACGTGAACCACCGCGACCCGCAGCTCTCGACGCTGTGTAGGGACGCCCTGCGTGCGCTGGAAGCCAATGTGTAGCCCAGCATCGCAAGGGTGTCATGTACAAACAACCAACCACTAGCGATAGGACTCGTCCCCTTCTATTTATCCAAAATCAACTGTGCGATTTTGCTGCTTTCATTCGCCTCTGTGGTGGTTGGTTTACATGGACACCACGGCGTTGAAGTGCTCGCCGAGCGTGTAGTAGTGCAAGTGGTAGGTGAGCTGCAGAGGCTCGCGGTCCGTGAACTCGGTGCCCATGGAGATCACGTCCGACTCGGCGGAGAAAACCTCGATGGGCGTCATCAGCGCACACGCCAGCGCGCGCAGCTCGAGCTGTCCGCCCCAGTCGGATGTGTTGGCCACGCGGTCGCAGTATTCTTCATACAGTTCTGATCCACACACACACAGTATCATCCACAGTTAGCTAGCCATCACATGCCCCTCTACCAGGAGTTGGGAAACGTACCCGTCATGGACTTGCCGTCTTCTTCCTCCAGCGCCAAGAACGGCAGGAAGTCGTCTGGGTGCTGGAGCATGTACGCGCTCGCGAGTGCTCGCAGGTGCTTGTACGCCGGCGCTTCTGTGGACGCCAGCGGCATGCTATGACGCTTGAGCTGGTCCGCGACTGCGTGGTACATACAGTGGCCGTCCGACGGGATATCCTTGATCGCGAGCTTGGACCGCCGCAGCTTGGCGAGGATGATGTCGGTCTCGATCTGGCGCTCGCTCACCGTGTTCTTGTTCTCCTCCTCGATGCGCTCCTCGCGCTCGCGCTCCTTCTGCTTCAGCTTCTCTTTGCGGCGCTGGGCCTTGCTCGGACCCTGTGGCTTCGCTGGCGCTGCTGGTTCAGCAGCCACAGGAGCAGCCACTGCAGAAGGCACATCTTCATCTCCATCCTACATGGTAGAAAATCAGCACCATCAATCTCCGCGAAACCAATAGAATCCCCAATACAAGCATCGCCTACACACCGCCATGGCTGCGACTTGGTCTTCGTGGCGCTTCTTCAGGTCGTCCTCCATCTTCTGGATCTGCACCTCCATGTCTTTCTTGCTCGTCTTGTCCTTCTTAGCCTTCTTCTGGAAGTTCTTGAGGTCATTTTGGAGGTTCTACACCACAGATTTCCACCACAATCACGCGTCAATTACTGAAAATTCAAGCGCAAATAGAAGTGCATCGTGCGTACGCGCAGCTCCAGCTTGTGGCGCTGCTTCATCTGCCCCGCAGTCTCCGCCTTGCCGTCATGATCGCTGTCCGCCATGGTGATTCGCCCAACTTGTGACGCTGGTGAGCTTTGATGAGTGGCAGTACCTTGGTACCTTCATAACTGCAAAAACAGTAGTGAGATAGAGAGGCGAGCCACTGTCGGTGAAGGTCATCACGGTGGGAAAATGGCGAAGCGGCTTCGCGCGTTGGCTCTCTCTAGCGGCGTCCTACGGCGTCCTCTGCTACGGCGCTGCATCACTATGGATGATACACAGCATCCACGACGTCGTGAGGATGTGGTCTTTTTTGTGGACTTTGATCAGACCATCACGACGCGTGACACCATCGGTCTCTTGTTCGACGCGGCACGAGCGACCCGCACGAGCGAAGAGCTACAAACTGCACACGCACAGCAAGTAAACAAGCTCGTCGACCAGTTCCTTCAAGAGAGCAGCGCGCTGAGCTCCACTGCACTCTCCTCTTCAGCGCCACCTACCGAGGCTGCTAACTTTGATGAGAAAGGACTGCATCGCTACTTGGAAATGTTTGCCGAACTGGATTTGCGGTCGATCAAGCGCGTTATCGAGAGCGAGACACTCAGTTTGATGAGCCACAGGGATCTGGTTGCTATCTCCAAACACGTAGACGTCATGAAAGGCTGCGTGGAGGTGTTGGCCGTGCCGAGTCGCGTGTGGGTGGTGTCCGCGAACTGGAGCCAGACCATGATCCACGCCAAACTTCAGCAAGTCAGACTCGAGCACGCGAAGGTTATTGCCAATGGTAAGCAATGCGGCAAAGTTGTTTTGCTTCAGTTGCTGAGGCCATTAGTGTCTGACAGTAGTTGCTTGCTTCTTAGAACTGAAGATGAATGCACGAGGGCTCACGACCGGCGACATTGATCTGACGATGCAAGCTCCCACCGACAAGGCGGCGTTCGTAGCCAATACGGCAGCCGAGGATAGCGATGCGATCTCAGTGTATCTCGGTGATAGCACGAACGATTTGCTGGCAATGCTGGAGGCGGACATTGGCATCACGCTCGGGTTTGCCGTCGACTCGAGTTTCGTGCGGGTTTGCAGTCAGTTCGGCATCCAGCTCGTCTCGCTGACGGCGTTCGACTCTCTCAAGAGCTGCAGCTCAACAGCGAGCAGTGCAAAAGACAAAGGCGAGCGCGTTCTCTTCACAGCAAGCTCGTGGCAAGATATTCACGCTGTTCTCACAAACTAGACACCCCTGATGGTAGGATAAAACACTCAAAATATTGGTCCCAGGTCACTAACTACAACAGGATTTGGTCATGGTGGTTTTGGATGAGCGTCTTGTGCGGTAACACGATGCAGTTGCGGATGATCAACTCTGGATTGACGACCACAGAGACGCCGAGGATAGAGACGTCGCGCACCAGAGACGTCTCGGCCGCGTTCACGCCACTCGGTGGCTGGCCTTCGATTCGTGCCCACTGCCCGATGATCGAGTTCCAGCCGATGATCGAGAACATCACGCACGCGTGGTCCTTGATAGTCACGCCTTCCAGAATAATAGAGTGGGCGACGCGAACGCCCGCGCCGATTGTGACACCGGCAGCGATGCATACGTTTGGACCGAGCTTTGCCGTCGGATGCACTTGTGCAGACGGGTCGACGACGACGTTGCCTTCGATTGTAGGCGAAAGCTTGCCGCCGGTGGAGCTCAACGCGGTGGGGTTGGTGTAGCGGAAGCGTTGCATGTACAGCTCCGAGCACATGATGGCCATGCCGGGTGTCTTGATCTGGCACCAGAAGTCTCCCGTCTCAAAGAGATAGAGGTCACTGCCAGGGCCTGCGAGCGGTAGCAGGACATCCTGTTCCAATCTGAAAGGTAGCATAAAGCACACAGTCAGCAGTAGTCCATTGTACGCGTTCAGGCAAAGAACACTCACCGTAGGTTGTCGAGGTTGTTGAATTCTGGAAACAGCTTCTTGAGATCGTACTCGAAGATGGCTTCTGCACTGCTTTCATTGCGGAGCCGCTGGCGACTGATCTCGTTGCCGACGTTCACGATGAGATCAATGAGCGAGACATCAAACAGGTAAATGCCGCAGTTGATGATGTCGCTCACAAACGTCTCGGGCTTTTCCGCCCAGTGCAGCACTTCTTTCGTGATCGGGTCGGCGACCAGACACCCGTACTTGACCGCTTCGTCATGGAACACTCGCTTCCCCAACACCGTACAACGTCCGCGATGGCGCAAGTGCGCGTGCATCATCTCGTTCAATGGGAACGAGCAGCACACGTCGCAGTGGAGCACGAACAGACTCGACGGGTTGCCCTGCAAGATCTCGTCCTTGAAGAACCGAATGCCACCGGCAGTGCCCAGCGGCTTATCCTCTCGCAGGTAGCGAATTTGGACGTTGAAGCGCCTGCAAACTGAGTCAAAGAAGCGCGTGAAGAGCCCGTCGTCGTACGAGCCGATCATCAAAATCTCAATGAGATTGGGCACGCGCGCACAGGCTTCAACGTGGAAGTACAGCATCTCGTGGCCAGCGATCGGGAACAGCGGCTTGGGCAAGTCCAGCGACAGCGGGCGGAAGCGGCCGTGGTTGCTCTGTGAGTTGGGGCCGCCGATGAGGATCACAGCTTTGGACCGAGGGAAGATATGTTCATCGGGGAGCTGCTCCTGCTGTTGCACGTGGCGCTGCGGCGACGGCAGCGGCTGGCGCGAAGGATGCGCGTGCTGGTGCAGCTCATGGGGGTGCACGGGCATCATGGTTGGCAGCGTGCGGTGCACGCGGCAATGGCGTTCGCACTAGGGATCCGTTCCCCGCGAGGAGCTCTTGAACACGGCGGTCACGCTTGGAGTTTCCGACGTCTTCTCCCAATGAGCATCGCCATAGATAACCACGAAGACATCGACTATTTATGTAGTTTCGGTATTTTTTGTGGCTACTTATGCAGTCTTGATGGCTAAAATGGCTAATTTTTGAAATATTGTGCATAGAGTGTACTGTACTATATCATATAATAGACGGTCTTTTATTGAGGTCGTTGCTTTTGTTTGACAACCGAATGAGCAGCTCATCTTCCTCGCAGTCGAAATGCAAGCGAATCCATCACATGAAGCTCAGCACGGGCAGCACGTTCGTGCGTCTATGGTTGCGGCGCGTGAGCCGCATGTGGCGGTCGAACTTGCGCGAGTGCACAAGCGATTCGCGGTCGTGGGCGCCCGCGCCGTCGCGCGCCGACGGCTGCGACGCAGAGCTGCGCGCCGTACTGTGTTGCGAACCCAATCCATCCAATGACACGCGCGCGTCGTCGTCCACGGGCACGCCGTCCTGCAGGCACGACGCCAAGTGGGACGTGAACTTCTCCGTGTGGACCGGCAGCAAGTAGCCGCCCTTGCGCTTGGACGTCGCTGTCTCGCTGTCATCCGCACCCTCAGTAGGCGTCGCAAGGCTTGAGGCGCTCTCCACGGCGTCGAAAAACGACAGTTTGGCCTGCCCAATCGAGCGGATCTGCTTCTTTTCAAGCGTCGGCACCATCGCAGCGGACGAGAGCATGGTCTTGACGACGTATGCGATCCATTTCGGCTCCCTATACGTCTGTTTGACGCACGTGGTCGTGGCGACCAAGGCCACCGGCGCTTGGGTCGGCTTGGGGAGTACCAGTGGTTGGATGTTCGAGACGTTTTGGCTGGATTTTCGAGCTCCAGACTGTGGATCGCCTGAGCTGGATGCTGTACGGCGAAGCGGACGCGGTGGAGACGAGGACGAATCAGTGGCAGATCCAGTTGTCGTAGCTGAAGCAGACGAAGAACCACCAGTGGCAGTCGATGTACGCGGCCGAGGCAGCGTCGCCAAGTAGCTCGTGGGCAGCGAGACCTTCTCGCATTCGTATCGCACCTGGTGGAGTTCTTCGTCTGTTTGCTGCAAGATCTCGAGCAAGCTGGGCACGAGCAGCCCATTGCCGTCGACTGTCGCGCCGTCTTCGAGAGCCAGGCGATGGAGCGTTGTGCAGCACATACTACGGACGATCAATGGGATGCTGTCGCTGAGCCGTCCAAGTTGGAAGATTCGCAGCAGCGTTGGCACCACGCCCTGGTGCACCATTGCCGTGCGGAAGGTCTTGACCGTACTTAAGTTGGCAAGCCCGGCACACGCTTCGACCAAGATCCGCTCAGGGCTACTATTCGTGACAACCCCATCTTCCAGATTGGGTACTTCAGGAACAAATCGCTGGAGCTCCTCTTGGAAATACTGTACGCCCTGGAGCAAGTGGCGTTCCGTGAGGCGATGGATCACCGGCTCGAAGTCTTCGTCGCGTTTCACTGGTCGGCTTCGTGGCGGACTCGGCTGTGGTTGAGACTGCGAGTTGGCTCGGGTTAGCCGCAACGGCTCGGTCTCATCAACGCCCGCTTCGTCGTAGAAGACTGAAAGCTGCTCTGCCACACACAGCGTGAGATTTCGGATCGCTATGGCGCCACACTCACGAATCCGCGGGTCCAAGACCGCACACGGCGACGTGCAGATGGTGACAATCACTTGGATTGCCTGCGTCTCCGTTAGCGGCGCTTGGATCGGCTGGAACGTTGACAGGAGCATCAAGATCACGCCACACTCATACGCGATCGCCACTTGCGTCGGGTGTTTGCGATGCAACAGCGCACAGAAGCCTACGACTCTCTGTTTGAGCAGCGCTTCGGCACAGCGAGGCTTTCCAGCAAGTACGCGAAGCATTGACGCTGCCAGCACGCATGCTTCTTCACTGCGGTCAAGTTCCCGACTTTCCATCAGAGGCATCAAGCGTAAGATCGCAGTCTCCTCCATGAGATTGATCGCCAGTGCATCATCCGCCACAATGTTGTGTAAGCATTTCAGCACAGCCATGCTGGTGTCTCGCGTATTTGCGAGTGACGCCGTCGGCGCCAGTGTTGGCTGCTGCTTTGGGTTTGACGGAGATCGTGGGGCTCCACCGCCAGGTACGCGGATAGAATCAAGCACACTCATCACGGCGCGCGTCACTTTGAGTTCCCCGAACAAATGCAGCGAGTCAGTCACCTGGGAGCAATTCGCAAGCGCCTGGATGGCAAAATGCCGGACGACTGCATTGTCGCAGTGGGTAAAGCTGATCATCATTTGCAGTGTGCGCCGCTCGCAGATCATCTCCACCCACGGCTGCCGACAGCTCAAGTTACGAACCGCCATGGCTGCTGACGCGCGCGTCTCGACGTCGTGGTCGACGTAGCTGCGGATGAGATCGATCACCTGGGCATTCATGAGCTCCTTGTGGTTGACCTCGTAGCTGGACAGGTTGCAGATGATGCCCATCGCGTAGCGTCGACTTTCGGCACTGACGCTTGGCGCAAGCGGCATCGTGACCGTGGAATCCGACGATGCCGACGCCAGTGAAGACGCCGTCATGCGCATGGGCTGGTCTTTGGTGTTGGGCTGCTTGCTCGACATCACGGCGGTCGCGAGATACGCGATCACGCCGTTGCCCATGAGCTTCTGGTGGTACTGCTGCTCACACGACAGGTTGAAGAGCACCTGCAGGCCAAGATTGAAGACTTCGTCGGTGTGCTCGGCGTGCTTGAGTGAGCTGGAGCCTGATGGGGAAAACGGCGCTGCTGCGGAAGATCCTGGGGCCGCCGCGCGTGGGTCTGAAGCTGCTGACTCCTCTGCGACAGCCGTCGGCACCATGACCACTTGTGACAGCTTCATCAACGCGTACAGCACACCGTCCTCCACCGCCTTAGCGCGTGTTTTGATGTGGGAGAGCAAGTTGGCGAGCGTCTTGGCGTGGATCTGCTTGGCTTGCACGGAATTTGCTCGCAGAAGAGCGACGACGATGAAGTCTTTCAGCTCGTTCGACGTCCAGATGCATTGTAGCGTCGATACGTTGCACGCTGCGACCGCCGCGTACTGCTGACACTCGACTTGGCTCGTTCGTCCCAAGCGGTTCAAGGCTTTCGCAAGATCTGCTGAGGAGACGAGCTGCTGGCGCCCCTCTGGTGTGAACGAGATGATCGCAAACGCGGCCGAGCACGCCAACAGCGACAGCGATTCCTCGTTCGAGTTGCACGCTGCGATCAGCGCCTGGATCACGCGTGGGTTGAAGTGATTCGTTGCACACAAGTGGTACAGCGTCGTCGCACAGAACGCTTGCGTGGTCGCACAGTACGTCACCGGACCGCCAGTACCGCCAGTAAGTGAAGTCAGGTGTGTCGACGGCGTCGCTTGCCGCTCACACACAGCAATCAAAACGTGCAGCGTCTCACTGGAGTAGATCCGACTGGTCGTGTCCCCGCGCTGGGCGGAGGATCTGGCGAGCGTATACAGAATCGCTGCAGCGTAGCACGTGATCTGCTTCCGTCGCTTACGCTGCGCTGGTGGCAACGACGGATCTGCGGGCCGGATACAGCTCAGAGCAAGACCGACAAGCCGTTCGATGTTCCGCGCGTCCATGAGCTCGCCTGCAATGGTGGCGATCGCCGACAAGAACCGCTCTTGATCGTCTGGAAACGCAAGGGTCAACGACTGGAGGGGCAACGCTGCACCTTCGGGTGGTGTGAACGGATCGACAGTTCGTCCGGGCGTTGTGCCGCTCGGCTCGAAGAAGTAAAAGCCGTCGATCAACGAGTTCACGACCAGGTCCCCGTACACGATCTGCTGCAGGCGCGTTTCGAACAGGATATTGCTGAGCACAACATCGTAGACGTACTTAAGGCGGCTTCCGCTGTCCTGGTCTTCTGCGGCGTGCGCGAGCAGCTTCCCATCCAAGTGCTTGAGCAGCTCGTGCGAGTACGCACCCTGCTGCGCGAGATTGAGAATCGCGACGAGCGCCTTCTCTTTCATTTGGGTTTGTGTATCAGCGAGAGCCACCGAGTCAGCCGTGGTGCTGGTGGTAGGAGAGTCCGCGCTTTCACGACTCGGCTTCTCTGCTGAACACGGCTCCTCATCTGGATCATCATCGTCATCATCATCATCATCGCTACTGTCTTCATTGCCTTCGTCGTCGTTGTGGAACTCGCTTGGATCGAGCGGTTCATTTTTGCCTTTCAGCACCAAGCGCGTCAATCGCGGCATCACCTCCGGAAACTCCATGAAGTGGGCAGTGCACTGCTCGTCAAAGCTCAAGTTGACCATGGCGCACAGGATATTGCGCTCAAAACTGGTCTCGTCTCGCTTGGTCGCACTGCTGACCATGGCGAACAACTTGGTCCGGTTTACGAGGAATAACCGCGTAGTCAGCTGGACCATCTCGGGCGAGAAGCCCTGTTTCCGGAGCTCTTCGTTGCTGGACAGATTCGCCAAGGCACGCGAGCACGGGACAGCGAGAATGCGCAGTCGTTCCTCCGCGAGACCGCCGTAAAAGCGGCTTCCAAGATCACGCAACGCGTTGAACAGCATTAGCGTCAGCGTTCTCATCGCGGATGTATTGATCATGGTGTGGAAATCCACGTGGGACGAGAAGTTGGCGAGCGTGTGGGAGATAAGCCGCAGCAGCGTCATCGCTGACGCCAACGGTATCCGCGGCGTCTGCTGGACGAGCATGTTGTTGGACGATCCCACGTAGTGATGCTCATCCAGCGTCTTACTCACCTGCACGGCGAGAGTGTGGATGATATCGGCACCGCCTCCACGCAGTGCTCCGGAACAACTCGTGCGATATAACGCGAGGTTAAACAGCACTTCAGCCGCAAAGTGCATCGTCGGCAACGACGACGCGAGCTGGCTGGTGATCGTGAGAATGCCCGCTTGGTTTTGCAGCGCGTGGGGCTCACCAAGGAACACGCGATCGGGAAACGAGTGGCCAAAGAAGATCAAGTTGACCATGCAGCTGACCGCGAGCATCTGAAGCTGCTCGACTGGCAGTGAGAGCATCGCCAAGAACTCGATGCTAGCGCGGCATTTCGCGAGAGCGGCAGCGTGGGCGGCTCGAGCGGACAGGCGACAGAGCGCCGTCGTGCACATGATTTTGACCGGTATCGAAGGCGACCAACTGAGCTCCAGCAGTGCAGGGATCCCGTCCTGAGCGACGAAAGCATCGATGGCCGCCGCGTCTGAAGTCAGGTTGGCGAGCGTTGCTGCACACAGCTCATGCAAAGGGATATGCTCGACGTCGCTCACTTCGACAAGCTGTGCGATCGCGCCGCCGCGGATGATCGCTAGTTCGCAGCCTGCTTGGCACGACAGTTTGTATAGCGAGCGTGCACACCGAAGCCGCGCTTCCAAGTTGGTGCGGACCCCCGCTGGATGGTCGTTGAGCTGGGACTCTTGTGTCGACGAGGTGGCAGTCCCAGTAAAGCCAAGCATTGTGACAGGGTCCAAGCCGATCGCAGACGAGTTTCGTTTCATGATGCGCTTGGTGCCGGCGCTATTACTGGGGCGTCGTCGCAACGAAGGAGACAACTGCGCAGACCCATCGTGAGCTGGCGCGCCATTGGTCGTGGTTTTTGAGACGGCATTTTTCCAGCGCACTTTTCCTGTCGGACTGCCATCAGCGCCGTTGGTTGGATCGCCCACCGCACTCACGAGAGATCCAGAGCGTGTGGTCTTCTCGACAGCTACTGGCGATGCAGCAGACTGAGCGCGTGGTGCGGAGACAGCTCCAGGTGTGATCACGTCCAGGACCCCATGGACGTCCCACGTTGCAGCTGGGGACATCGGCTCGATCGGATCCAATCGAAACTTCATCTCGGCCGTCGAGAATTCGTTCGTGGACAGCACGATCACGCGTGTCGACTGGGGGTTTGCGCTTGATTTCCTCACTGTTCCATCTTCCACTGAGTCACCCGTGCCAGCCGCAGCCATCGGCGACGACGCGAGGTATCGCTTCCGCACCTTGAGACTACTGAGAACGTGAGCTGCTCGGACGGAGCGCGCCAGCGAGCGGAGACGCGTCGCAGTGAGCGACGGCTGCTCGCAATCGGCCTCGAGCATCTCATCGGCGCCTGAAAGAGCAGTGAGCCCACTGGGTCGACTGCCATGGCGGGCGTCACCACCAAATCCGAGACTCGACGCTAAGAGACTGTGGCGTGTGCCTCGGGTCGCATTGATCGGCGCGATGCTGACGCGCGAAGGCTTGGCGTTCACGCGTCCAGTGTCTTGGCCGCCGTTGCTGCTGCGCGTGGACGAACGCCGTTCTAGGGCGATTGACCCGCGACGCCCCGTGACGACCATGACGGCGGAGTTGGCTTAGTCTGAATCGAGGGACCGAGTACCATCAGTTGGGGGCAGCTCTGCCCATGGAATGGCGAGGGCGTGGTTTGAGCCGCAAACACGCGTGGGAGTGGCAGTCTGTGAGAGTGAGTGAGGTCAAAATGCCGACACAAGTGAAAATAGAAGGCCTGCGTGGGAACCATGTCGTCTCATCTCGTCTATTTATTCTCCATTAGGCCGGTCTTGAATGCGGTATGATAGGATATGGCGTATACTACTGTACTCTTGCAAATCTTGCCAGCTTCGAATAGGGGCTTTGCCTTTGAACATCTCAGCTGGTACTGAGCACACCTATTATACTAGTAGTACAGGAATTACCTGACTGCAACTTGCAGTCGTCATCCTCGCTCATCTGGTGGTGAGACTACGAACGGCTCGCGCAGCTGGAGGAGCTTGGCTGTGTTTACCGATGCTGCGGATTCTGAAGGCGCTGCGTTCGGATGGAAATTCCCGGCTGGGCGAGCCGGCGGACTAAGCAGCGAGGTATCCGGTGGCATTGGAAGGGCACCTGCTGCCGTGTTCGTCTCCCGCACCATAAGACCATTCACAATCAATGGAGTGGAGAACATGCTGGTGGAAAATAGAGAGTGATCATGGAACTGTACATGCGACCTATCCGGATACCATCGGACTGGAGAGGCTGTCGAACGCCAACGGCGACTGATCTGATCCATGTGTGTGTGTGTGTGTGGGGGGGGGGGGGGGGGGGGGGG
>JAADXI010000007.1:0-83150 GCA_023337615.1 Pythium brachiatum | reverse complement strand
GTGGTCTGCAGCGCTACGCACTCGTACTTGGCGACCTTACAGTCGTCCGGCTGCGTGCAGAAGCCTGGCTGTGCCTTGGGGCTCTTGTTCGTAGAGCTCACCTTACCAGGCGAGTACGCATTGATATCGGCAGCCAGGAGCGCCGCCACCAGGAGAAATATCGCGCTCTTCATGGTGGGATAACGGGTATTTGATGTTTCGCGATGGGAGAATTCCTGTTCTGTTGGGTTGTTCTCCGCTTGGCGTCGGGGGAGAACTCAATCAGTCGATCGTGTAGCGAGGGGAGCGCAGTGGAGGAGCAGAGGAACAAAGGCAAACGAGAGAACGATCCTGTGTTTTCCGGATGGAATTGTTCGCAGCCACGGTGAGTAACTGGTCATACAGAGGGAAAAAGAGAGAAGGCAGACGACTCATCGGGGGGAACAATTCACGAAAAAGGTATCAATGCAGGATGGGAATGGGCAGGAACGCCAAATGCTCCCGGCCTCGGCTCATGAAAGCAGCACGACAGCGCAACAGGTGGTAGCTGGCTGGACGAGTCCCACACAGGAACAGTCGCCATTTACAGAACTGTGCCCTCCTGGGCGACAGGCTTCCTTGTTGGATGGTCGTACGTGCCATTTCAGTTCTCTGTGCTGGCGTTCACTGCATCGTTCCGTGTGAAATGCTTCACGCCATCCCAGGCACAAAAGAAAAGATCCAGACAAGCTGACGTCAGCCATGAGCAGCATCCTCCTCTATTCTAGTATGTGTGTCCCACTTTCAAATGACACAAAAACCAAACATACTATATTGCAGTAATTCAGTGGCTACACAACCACAGCACGACTTCGCGACAGGCGAGCGTCTAGCAAGCGTCTAACTTGCTCCCCTACTCCACGGTCCGACCCGACCAACACGTTGTCAGTTGAGGGGGACGAATGCAGCCATCATGGCTTCACTCTTTTCGATCTCCTGGCAGGAACGACGCCATGTCTGGCATCTCCTGCATCTCCACGTTATGGGCGCGTGGAAAATACGAGACGCTGTACACTCGTCCTTCATCCGCCGTGTCGTAGATCCACTGCAATAGCGTATCAGCAAAGCCCAGGCACACCTGCGGATCCTAAGTACAAGCAGCCATGCCGTCAGTAGTCGTACTCGCTTTCGCGCATGAACCGTATCACGTACCCAGTACTTGCGGCAGAACGCCGGGATGTCGGTGGTCTTGAAGGTCTGCAGCTTGAGCAGCTCGAAGTCGTCGTTGCGGAAGCCGCACACAATCCGCGGCGTACCCACAATATACGACTGGATCCAGAACGAGAGCAGCTTGAAGCGCTCGAACACGTATCGGTCCTTGTCCGTGTGCAGTGCACGCGTCGTCTTGAGCTCGACATATTCATAGCTACCACTGACATCGTCACGGGAGTCGTAGCAGTCGATCTCCGCGGCCACGACCAGCCGCTTCTCGCCCAGCGTGAGTGCGAACAAGCCGCAATATTCGTCGTCTTGGTTGACAAGCCGTGCATCGGTACCCGAAGAAGCTGGAGCTTCAGTCGCATACAGCTCAAATCGTCGTCCGGAGTACACGGCGTTGGCCTGGTTGACAGGCATCGGACGGCCATTCCTCTCCAGTTCTTCATCTGTACGTCGCACGTCAAGATATACGCACCCGCCTTTCTTCTCTGCGCAGAATGTCCATGGGTTGGATGTATTGTACGGCGTCTGAATGGATCGAAAAGCTCAATCAGTACCATCGCAAGCAATCCAACATAGCCACACTACGTACGCCCAGGATCTTGTTGAGGTTGTTGCGGTACGTCACGAATTGCGGTGGCTTGGTGATACGCGACTTGAAGTGGTTCATGGCCGCAAGCAGTGGACCCAGCGGCGCTGGTGGAACCGAAGGATCCGACTCGTCCTTGGGCGTGTGGCTCTCGATTCCATCCAACAAATCAGCACTAATCTGTCCACGCAAAGTCAGACTCAATAGTACTGCGTAGCAGCAGTCTTCTGTCTCGTGTGCTAGCTACTACGAAGTAAAGCGTACCGGTGGCTGACGATACTTCATCTAATACGAGCGTTCGGAAACACACAATCAGCTTCATGATGGACTAGCATTTGAACGTATGGTACAGTACCAGATTGGAGCGATCAAACTCGACTCGATCATCGCCATACTTGCTGAAGAACGCGATCTCGCGTGGCTATTCAGTCCATAGCAGCGCGTGAGATCCATTGCATATCACCCCAAGTGGACGAATGTAATACTCACTGACCTGCGACAGCGTTGCGCGCGTCGTCGGACGGTGGTCTTTCGGGTGCGGCACGCGGAACGAAGCGGCTCTTCTCCGCTGTTCTGTAGCGCCGTGAGGAGACATCGAGCCTCCTGTGCGGCGCTCTTTGCTGTCCGTTCGGTCGCCACGACCGCTGTCATTCCTGCCGCTGTCCCGCCGCTTCATACTAGTACTAGAGAGATTTCGCAACCCAGTATTCGTCGAGCAGTTCGTGCGCAAATGAACTGAGTGGCAATGAACCCTCGCTCCAGTGACGCCAAGATCTCCATGTGACGTGTGACGACGCGATTTGTCAAGAAATCAACACGGTGATATTCAATGGGACACACAACACAACTCCCCTCACAGGTGTCGCCGCTTACTTTGCGTAGAAGGACAGCTCGGTCTCGTTCTTGACGGCGTCTGCAAACGCGTTTTCAGCCGCGGCTTCGTTGAACATGATGAACTCTTGGTCTTTGCCGCCATCCAACTTCAGCAACGGACCGACCGACATCAGCTCATGGCCGCCAAAGCGGGCAGTTCGACTCACGGGCTTGCGTTTCCCAACGAGTGTGAGCTTCCGCAGCTCTTTACTGAGTCGCAGTGCCTCCACATTTTCAGGTGTGGAAGCAGGAGCAGTTTCTGGCTTGGTTTTTGTCTTGGGGTAGATGGCAACTTCAGGAAGAGGTTCGTCGAAGAATGACTTATACAGCTCGACACTTTCAGCAGCAATTGTCGACTTGTGTGTCGACATGAGCTTCTTGTAGTCCATCGACTCTTCAAAGATACGTTGGTCTTGCTGTTCGGTCCTCAGTTTCTTCACAACCAGCACGCGAGCCTTCACATTCTGATCCAGTCCCGAGTATGGGCCAACCTGGAGCTTAAACGTTGCTCCACCACGAACTTGGGCATCGCGAAGGGCTCGAGCGTCGTCGACGCTGATGTTGTTGTCACGAAGATACGACTCGAAGTAGATTTTGACGCTCTCGTTGTCTCGCTCCCAGTCCTCAGGGCGGTTCCAGTGCACGTATCGCTCGTACATCGGGTCTGGAACTTGCGCGCTGGCGTCACCAACAAAGTTTTTGTTGCTGTGGCCACAATCATACAAGCGTGAATATCATATCTCCCACCACATTGGAAGTGATCGTTACATACCTTCGGCTGTTCACGTAGTCTTCAATACTGATTTGCTCGTCCTTGCGCTTGAGTGCGCTCTTGAACTGAGGCGCTTGCTGTAGCTGGGTCACTGTCATCGATCGTCCTCCCAAGCTGGGCTGGTCTCCAAAACGCACGTCGCTATCCACGGCTTCATTTTCATCGATTCGAGAGCTGAAGTCAACATGGCGTTTCTGTTTTGTCCCGAATTCCGACAAATCCAGCTCGTCTCCGATATCCGGTGCGCTCATGCTTCGCACGCCCTTGGTCGGGTAGGATCTCGATGATGTCCGGGCCACTGACGCCAAATCGACACTCACTTCGTCTGCGCTCACCGTTCGCCCTGGGATCGTTTCAGGTGAGGAGTCAATGTTCGAAGCTGTTGAAGTCCGAGGACGAGGCTTGTCTTCGCTGCTCGCTTCATTCGAGAGATCCATCGGGCTCATGAACTTGTATCCAAGTGTCTTGTCAAACGATGTAAGTTCTTCCGGGTGGTACATCTGAAGGAAGGTGTCAGCGTTGCCAATTGATGGAGACTTCCGCGGTCGCGTAAGCGCGTGTGTATCATCTGCGCTTGTTGAGGCAACACCATCAACCGCTTGAGCTGCATCTTCGCTGCCTCGATTCGCGATCGTGGTGTCCTTGCCTGGAGTTGTCATCAGTTTTCGCTTGGATTTGCCGCGGGTAGAGCAGAATTTGGGCCGTTCAAATTCGTCGAGAGGATTCTTCCACCAGTCTTCAAGTAGACGCTTGCATTCTTGAACATACGCCTCGCGGCGCCGCTTGTCCTTGATCGTCATGGCTGCCACAAAGCTATCATCGGCTTCTCCGTCCAACTGAGCGTCCCACAGCGCAGTCAGATCGACTGTCGATGGCACGCTGCTCATCGCATTGCGCTTACTTTCGGCCTGCTTTGCAAGAGTCTGTCGAACGACTTCACACGCTGACGCACCATTGCGAACTTCGAAGTTGTGCAGGTAGTAATCTGAGTCGAGCTCCCACAGCGGCGGTTCTCCCTCTTTTGGTACGAAGTGGCCCAGGAATATGTTGATCGCGTCTTGCTTCGCCTGGTCTGTGAACGAGTTGCTGTAGTAGCGGCGAATCGACGTCAGTAGCTCGCGGTGCTTGACACTTTCTCTGCCTGCCCCATTCTTGACATTCTTGTGCGCTTCAGAGCCTCCGTACTGCATCGAGATAGCGTCACCGACAAGCGAGTAAAGCAGCATGAGTACCCGCACAAGCTGTGACCGGCTCTCGAGAAGAGGAGTATTGCGAATACCCATCGCGTACAACTGCTGGCCAAGAGCACGCATGCCCACGCTGAACTGGCTGACGTTTGTGCGATCCAAGCAGTCGATACAGTTTGTGCGCAACACACCTTTTTGCTCCAACCAGTCGCCCGACTTGCGTGGAATCGTCGGTGATGGTGGTGCCTCGGATGAGAAACCGGTTGTCTTGGGAGCAGTTTCTTCGCCTGGAGAGCCCACATTTCGCGGAACCGACGAAGCAAACGACACGTACGCACTCTGCTTGCAGTCCGATCGCCCAATTTGGCGCTTTGGTGTGCTGCAGAAAAATCCCGTCTGGTTCAAAGCCCAGATTGCCACCTTGTCGAGAGAGTGCAAGACATTCAAGCCCTTCTGCTTCGTCAAACGGGAATAGTCGAGCGCGATGTATCGAATGCGGTGCTGCGCCGGGATGAAGCTGTTGAGATACTCGACCGCATTCATGAACTCGTTGCCGACAATGACTTCGCGCTCCTTCTTTTCACTTTGTTTCACGAGATTCAACGCCACAATCGGTGATCCGTATCGAGCGAAGAGATCAGCGAAATGCTTTCGAGACGACGAATACGTTGGATCAACTCGGTTCACTACAGCATACAGTCAATGATAAGTCTTCAGGCCACCCATGGTGCACCATAGCACTTGTACTCACAAACAATTGGTGGCTTGGGCAGTGTAGCAGAAGTTTCTTGCGACCAAAAGACTGGAATGGAGCCGCGATATTGCACAAACGAGCTGAACTTGCCAGCTCCCATGCTCTCATCTTCGATGATCTGCTCGGTCTCGACGTCGTTGCCGACCTTACCAGTATCGGCGACACCACGTTTCAGGTATCGAGTGCCAGCAAAATGGCGCGAGCGTCGTGCTAGCAGCGTAATGCTGACGAGCCGGCCAAACACTGAGCATTTGCGCTGCTCATACGAGCCTAACACGATGGGCAAGATGAGATCCGTTGCCGCACTCGGACTCAGCACACTCTTCAGCTCACGCGTGAGGTACTCGTTCCACGTGAACATCTCCGCTGGCCCCACTTTCTCGGTCGTCATGTTATGCTGGAGCGTGTGGGTGACGTCGTACGAATAGCTGAAGAAGAAATCCTTGGTGAGATCGATAAAGTGGAAGAGCCCAACGTATTTGGCCTCGGCATCTTCTTCTGGACTCGGGTTCAACCAGCGGTTGATCCACGTCAACGCGTGGCTCGCGGCGGTGTCTTGGCTGCTGGGCTTGCTCACATTCAGCTGCTGCGTCGCTGAAATGCCGTAGATGAAGTTACCGCCAATGCATCCGATCTTGCGTCGCTGCGTGACAAACGTGAAGTAGTAGCCACGTAAGAATCGGACACAGCCAACGATCGCCACTGCCGTGAACGCGCGGATGAGCTTGGTGCCAGCGACTCGAGATTGTTCTGCCAGTGCCTGGAGCTTGTCTTCCATGTCGGTCCACGAGTACAATTCTGGATCTTCGAGCAGTACTTGCGCCAGACTCGTGGGCCGTTCGACCGTGCGATCCAGCGAAAGCATCCGAAACTGCGTGTAGTGGCGGTCTGAGCACACAATGTAGAACAGCGTCGCCGTCTCGTACACCGTGAACCGCTCGAACCGCGTGACGCTGGCTTCAAGCGTCGGTTGACGACGTTGTAGTGCAGGTCTCGCGGTCGCACTACCAATGCCAGCTCCTCCGTTGGCCGCATTGTGAGGCGTTGACGTTGGACGCCGCACAGATCGTGGGCCGCTTCGAGGCGCCTCGACATCCGTCGGCGGCGGACACACGATCGACAATCGCGGCTGCACGCCACGCGCGAGGTCGCGCTTCACATTGAGCAACGTGTTCATCCTACCAGTTTCAACTCGTCAGATCACGAATACCTCTCCACAAAACCACTAGCTGTAGTCCACGGTACGCACCACCAGTCCACGTCGTAGCTGGATTCGTGGGACGAAAAAGTCTCCTTCTTCGTGCCTTTGTGGAGCGTGATCTCGAACGAATCACGGCCATCGCTGCGGACGTGCGCGATATCACACTCCGCCACAGGGATTGAGAGCAACTTGCGTGAGGGCGCCGCCGATGGTAGCACTATTGGCTCTGGTGTTTGTGTCGTTGCTGGAGTCGAAGTGGCGTGTTCGGGCGAGTTGCCTTGCGGCGGATCGGCAAAAACTAGGAACTCGCCATTCTCATGGAGCTCGCACCACGCGAAGGTCCAGTCACCGGGCTTGTTCTTGCTGAAGAGCCGCTCTGAACGCCTGTACAGCGGCCCCGCGATGCTCATGCTCCTCGTGGCGTCCGCTGCTTTCCGCTGCTCTCTTCTTCCTTTGCAGGATGGATTCCTCGCTGGGATTCCTGTTGGAAACGTTAGATTTCGATTCGATATTCTCCGACCTACAACCGAGAACCTAGAATTTAGGAACACGCTGATTGGACAAAATAGAAACATGTTTCTAGGTTGGTTCACGCACTACCCGAGCTTGAGCGTCAAGTGGGGCAGCATCTCAGCGTACACGGAGCGTACGTAGTCCTCGATGACGTCGAAATAGTGGGAGATCTCGAGCAACACAAGGCCGCTGGCGGGTGGTTCTAAAAGTTGGTAGACGAATGCGACGAGACACTCGGTGGTGAGCCAGGAGCACCAGGAAAGCCGCAGGGTCTTGAGCGAACGCCAACGCGAGATCTGTCGGAGCAGAGCTGAGCCGGCGTCGCTATCAGAGACGTCAAAGCAGTCAGTGATCTCAAGGTGCTCGATGTATGGATGCTGGTTCTGGAGCCTGGTTAAGAAGCTCATGGAGAGCCCGCGACAGGAGATGAGCTTGAGCGTCGTGAGATGGGTCTCGTCCTGGGTTTGGACGATGTCCACGTCGTCGACATCTAGCTCGTCCCAAGAGTCCACGACTTCGTAGGTACCGCCTAGAAATAATTGGCCACTGCGGTGCCAGGCGAACTGGTGCTTGTTATCCGTGGCGTCTTCAATCAGAAGCCTCAGCGCGGCCTCGTGCCGCACGAAGCCGATCGTGAGATCGTCCGTCTGCTGCAGTAGAAGTAGACTCACATTGTCGTCCGTCATCGCCTTGAATGCAGCAGTCAATTCGGAGAGGCGAGTGATCATCCATGGCTCGAAAGACGCGAAGAACTGTTGGGTGAAGGAACAGGTCGATGTGTACAGGTCGAATGTCTTGGCGATTTCATGGAGGCACCTAAACACAGTGCACAACAACAATAAGAACTTGATGTATCCTTCATTGAGTATCCTAACCCACCTTTCTTGCAGCGAAGCGCAGCTTGTGATGGCAGTCGTGCGCTGGAGTTCGGTGGCAATCGACTCGATGCGTTTGAGCTTGATCTGTTCAATCTGGTCGTCCTTGAGCCGTGCGTTCATGAGCGCCTTGACAACATCAATGCGGACTCTACGTTTGACAGTGCTTGCGTCACGAGCTGCATTTTCACGCCGCCTTTGATCAAATCGCCACTGCGCTTGCCTCTCTTGTTTCCGCTGGTTTACGACCTTGGCGACTTCTCTCTGCCACGCACGCTGAAGCGCAAACCTACGCACCACACCAATCCATTAGACTATCGTCTTAGCCACCATCGTGCGAATACACGAACAGGTCTCACCGCTCCAGCTTTGAGCCCATGCCGCCGCATTGGCGGCCTTTGTTGCGGCCCATTTCCACCCACTAACGATTTCGCAAGAAGGGTTGACGATTTCTATCAGCGTTTCTATCACTTCTTCTCTCTGATCTTCTACGAACCACAAAAATCAACGTTCGTCAAAAGTATTTGCGGCATGGAGCTATTTTGAAGATGGCTACACAAATCACAAAACACTGCCACTCCTCCATCAAGCATCGGCGACGCTGGAAGCAAGGAGCTCACAAGGATAAGGATGACGTCAGAGGAAACAGTCGCGGTGCGACCACTGTCGCCACAGTCGACGATGCAGAGTGAGGGTGTTGCTACAGTAGCCGCCTTGAGACGCAAGATTCCTGCGAACCCGTCAGCTGGGGAGGTCCATCGCCGAGAGCAAGGAGCACCATGGCGGGCCACCGCAGATGACCAGATTCGAATTGGAAACGACAAGGCGCGGGAGGAACAAGCGGAGAAGCGACGCTGGGGGCTTGCGAAGCAAGTGCAAGATGGGTTGATGCACAACTTCGGTATCAACTACGGTGTGGCGGAGCTTGCAGCATTACTGAAGGAAGGATTGAACTTGCGAGCGCAAGCAAAGATAGAGCTGTCGTCGACGGAAGTCGCGTTCGTACAGTTACTCGTAGCTGCAGAGAAGTATGATTTGAAGCAACTGGCTGCGCTGCTGGACAAGTTCCCGAAGGGTAGAAATGCTGCTGCGGGACAGAAAGCCAAGGCAACTTCCTAAACAGGATCTTACACATATATCTTGATATCCTCTGCCGCCATTGTTTGTCCTTCGTAGTACTCAGCGAGAACATCGATATGTTCATCGGCGAGAGGCCCTTCGAAATGGTGCTCGTTGGAAGTTTGATGCTCAGGCTTGTCCTCCTGCTCCATCCGCCACTGCTCATACTGGTTGACGTTGCGGAACATGGTGCGGTGGTCTTTCATCACATTTTCGATGGACGTTTCCACGAGGTACTTGACGCGAAGCGAAGGGTGCTTCTCCTGCTCGTCGTAAGGGAAGCCATGACCATCCTCCCCACCTGACCCTAGGTCTTCCTTCGGTTGTCGAGCCAACTCGTCCAAGAAGTCCTGCCACGCAATCTTCACTGTTTGGAAGAAGATACTTTCTGCTGTGAGCACTCGTTCCGAGATCTCGTAATCAGTTCGATGAAGCCACCTCGTCTTCTGTGCATGCTGCATTGTGTCGTGATGGTGTGGGCCGACCCATTTCTTGCCCACGCGAAGTTTGATCACCCGAATCTCGCCTGTGAGAAAGCCCTCGTGCCGAACAGCCATCGTCACGATCAAGTCGTACGTCTGATCTGTTTTCATGCGCCACGATGTCGGAGGGATCCAAGGCGCCCATACGCATTTTTTCAAGAGGAACTCGATCACTTGTGGGTCACGAAGCTCCAAAGCACGACTCACAGTGTTGAGAGTCGGAACGTTGAGCAGCTCCGGGCCACAGTTGTACACCTCAAAGAGGCGCTTGCTAATCTGGATCTGGCGCACACTGAATAAATACTCGTTAACACACGAAGTACGAAGAACTGAGCGCAAGACGGTATTAAGCCGCCCTTCGTACTCTGGGACGACGATGTCGTAAGCTTGGGCGATCGAAGTGGTCGAGATGTGCTTGACAAACAAGATCTTCGACCTGACGTCAACTTCCTCCATGAAGCGGTTGATGCGCCGCAGTACCTCTCGCTCGACAACGCGTTGCACTCGTGATATCACGCGTTCATCGACGACTGCGTAGTAGTGCCGCGCGATCCGAATCACTTGGACAGTCCGCAAGTGCGCCAACACAGCAGCATGCTTAGCTTGGACAATCGCGACTGACGACGCTCGTCGCGCAGCTGCAACCGCTCCTGGCGGAACACCGACACCCGCTGCATTCCCCATTGGTTCTCACGCGAGCCACGAATGAAAGTGGTGTGCGCATGTTTGGTTTGGCACATTGAGGTATTTATGAGATGGCTACATTTACCGCGTTATTCCCGTCTATTCTACAGAGAGTTTGCCTTGATGGTCATTTTGGTGGCATCAAATAGTCATCGGACAACAATTCACAACAATGCACCACTGATGCTGTCGTCGCATCGTGTGCTCCATCAATTCTGTCGGCGTCACCATTCGCTGCTGCGACGCGCGCTCCTTCAACATCAGTTGGGCCGAGTGATGCTGCTGTAATGGGTAGGCTACCATCACTCTGCACTTACCTAAACCCAGGCAGACTGGTGCACGACGCAGCCGAACCAGCTGGAATAGTTCCAATCTTTTTATCTTGCTGTTTGTATGGGACGCAGCTGTGGCCTCCACGCGTACCGTGTTATACGTTGTATGTATACGTTGAGTTGCCCGTGTGAGTCCGCGCCGTCAATCGACGAGACGAAGGAAGAGGGAAAAAGAGAGAGGAGACGACGTCAGTTCGGCCCATATCCACGTCGCGTCCAGCGTTTCCAGAGCCGCGCTTCGATCCAGACGCAGCGTCTATCCAGCGAATCCAGCTAATACAAATCCAGCGAATCCAGGGTTGTCCGGAGAATCCAGCGACGTCCAGACACGAGTCGAAGAGTACTATTTCCAGAAAGAACCAAGCACCATGTCGGCGTGGGGACTACGATTGAACCCGTGGGGCTCGAGCTACTCGTCGCTCGAAGGCGAGCAGATGCGGTTCATCCACAAGGCGTACTGCGAGGCCATGGAGGCGGCCGAAGAAGACCTGCCGATCCAGCTCAAGATGGACGAGACGTTCTACCCGACTTACAAGCCCTCGGTCTCGGACTTTGACGAGCACACATTCATGCGCAAGATGCAGGACGTGGTAGGGCTGCTGCGCAACCCGGCGGAAGCGATCATCTCCACGATCTGCGCGTACCAGCGCGAGCGCTACGAGCGGTTCTCGTTCAACGGCTATCTGAACGACCCGCGCACGCTGTTGCTCGAGGAATTCAAGGACTGGGCCATGCGCACGCTCGCGCCAGCGTCCTGTACGACCGAGAGCATCCTGAATGAAGTGCGTCGCCGCCACAGCTACGTGCTGCGTCTCCAGCACGGCCAGCAGGGGCTGTTCCAGTCGGGTAACGGTGAGCGCTCATTCATGGGCACGCTCAAAGACGTCCGCAACGTGTTCGAGACCCGCGTGCTGCCGTCCATTGAAGCTGAGCGCGCGCACTCGTCTGCTCGTGAACAGCTCCACACACTCGAGGCTCGTGGCACGGACGGTCTGATGCACGGCGTGCAGTTCCTGTTCTACGTGCTGCGGAACACGCCCAACACCCCGGCCGACTGTACGATCAGTAACCTGCGCGCGCAGCAGCACACGGGTATGAAAGACGCCATGGCAACCAAGTCCGGACAAATGCTCCAGGTGCTGCTCACGACGCCATCGTTCAAGTGAGTCTCTATCCTATCTTCGAATCTTTATTACTGGATGAAAACTGATGAGAATCTGTTGTGTTGATAGGCAATTATTCCCGGAGAACGCCAACTTGGGGACCCAGCGCGACAATAATCTGCGTCCGCTCATGCTCACAGCTGCGGAGGAGGAGGAAATGGTCACGAGTGCCGTGTTCTGTGACCAGGAGGCGAACGCCCAGATCCCGAGCGTGCTCACCCGGAAGAACGGCCGAAGTAGCTCAAGCAGCGAGGCCATCACGCCAGCGGATTTCCTGAGCGGCAGCAACTCTGGCGTCGTGGCTCTGCGTCCCGAGGCCAGCAAGGCTGCGGCCGAAACGTTCACGCGTCTCCATGGACTGCTCAAGCTGCTGGCCGATCTGCTCGTGTCGTGTCGCAAGGCGCGCCAGCTCGCCGGCCCTGGAGGTGACCTGCTCGTGTACGGACCCGGTGGCGAGGAAGTGCGTCGCTTGATGCAGTCGTTGGAGATTGTGCAGAACGAGATCAGTCGTCTCGTGAGCAAGCTGACGCAGATCGGTGTTCGTGAACTGGATCAACTGAAGCCCAACCAAGAAAAGGGGTGGCGATACAGCTTCAGCAAGGTGTTGCCACTCGAGAACTACTTGGCCCATGACTTCGGTGCTTGTACAGAACCGATCCAGCGCATCTACGCAAACGCTGACCCACTCCACGTGCAGAAGATGTACAAGCAGTTCCGCCAAGCGACGGGGATGTGGGTGGAGGAAAACAACTCGATCTGTCGGCAAACGTACGCGGCGCTTGGCGCGCAGTTCATCGAGCGGCTTCCGTCAGCGAGAAACTACGAGCTGGAAGATGCTACGCCTCCGCAGCCACAGATCGAGTTGATCGAAGACGAGGAAGACGAAGTGAAGAAGCCCAGCAACAGCAAGACACCACCATCGTCGGGCCGAAACAAGCCGCTGCTTCTCGAAAATGGAGCGTCCGATGAAAACCAGATCACCAACTCGGGAAGCGCCGTGGAAGAAACGAGCCTGACATTGGTGCCTCACAAACCTGGTCCAGCGGCACAACAGGGGGAAGCTGGGCTCTCCCTGTTTTCGACCGCTGCGTCTGTCATGACGTGGATCTCCAAGGCGAAGACAAAGACTGACAGCTCTGGCAAGAACTCGGCTCACATTGAAGGCCACGCGCAGAGCCCACAGAATTCGGAGACGGACGAAGAAGATGTCGACAAGGCTCCGATCTCGTCGGCTTCGTCTGTGGACTCGGTGAACTCGAGCAGTGCGGCTCAAGCGCAGGGCGTGCTGGATGTATTGCTGCTTGTCCGCCAATCCATCCAGAAGATCGGCCAGCTTTCATGGGGACTGCGGACATCGTTCCACACGTCGAACATTGATGAAGGCGACTTCGACGCGTTCGTCGTGCTTTGCTCGATCTACCAAGCCGTGGACGTGCAGTGCTCAAGCGATCTTCTCATCCGTCTCCGCAACCACCGCACGCGTCTCGCGCAGCTCTTGAAGCGTCACATCGCCTCCGTCTTGAACTGTGTTCTGGTGTTGCAGGGCCGCATCCTCGACGAGCAGAAGAGCATTCCCGGCATGTCGCTCGTGTATCGCCATTTGGAAGCGATCCTGTCGGACTTCGAAATGGAAATGGACGCGCTGCTCACCAACTTCAAGCAGATGATGCTCGAGTGTGGCAAGATGAAGGACGGCATTCTCACGATGCCGCTGCTCCACCAGAAGGAAGACAACAGGGGCGTCAGCGCTGCGATGTACGCGTACAACTCGATCAACGCGTTGACAACGAGAGTGAGCGGCCAGACTGAGAAGCCGTCGGCTGCGATCCTGACCCACGGCGAGTACATGCGCCAGATGAACTCGCAGATGGATCTGCACTGGAACAGCATTTCGCACTTGCTGCAGAGCCTCAAGGGTGTGCTCGAGTCGGTCACCACGGTCACCGACCGCCTGCGGGTACGTTGTTGTGGATTTCACATCAGGAAAAGCACGAAACCTGACCCGTTGTTTATTTGATTTTCAGGAATTCTCCAAGAACACGCGCATCGTCGTGCCTCCGCAGCAACTGGACTATATTTTTGAGGTACGTGGTGACAACGTGCATGCTGCTGCTAGTAGTTGATGCTGACAGAAGTGATGTCTGTGTGTTTGCTGCAGTACAATTACGATGGCTTTTTCCGGCAATCCACCAAGGATCTGGAGCAGCTCCTGACTGCGTTTGAAACAAACTGAGCGAGTGAAAGCGTCGAGCCGATAAACTCGCACGGTGAATGAGAAACAAGACGAGAAGTGGACAAGGTCAGTCTGTCAGTCTTACTCTCGTGTCAGGACTACCGAGCTCGAGAAAGAAAGACAACCATGATTGATGAGCAAGACCCCCCAATTTATAGCTAGGTTTTAACGAAAATTAGATACGCCATCATCCTCTCTTTCCCTTCCTTCCGTCTATTCCATCGCCTCACAGCATATCTGCAAAGTCCCCGCCCTCCGTCGTCTCACTGGTGCTGAGGCTTCGGCTCTTCTTGAGGCTTGGCGTCGTGAGAGGCAGCTCCTTATCGTCATCATCCCCCGCCTCGCTCTGTGTCGCCGAGGCCGTGGACGCGAACTCCAGCCGATCCAGGCGCTTGCGTTTCTTGATCTTCGGTGGCCGCCCCAGCGTCGCAGTGCCCGTCGCAGAGCCAGCACTTCCACCACTGAACGACGCCTTGCGTTCCAGGATGGGAGTCTTCGTGACGGAGCTGGAGGATGAGCCCGACGGCCGGGACCCCACCGACGAGGAGCTACCACTCGAAGCACTGTTCCCTGCTGCAGCTGCAGCGGCTCTCCGTCGACTGGCGCTGGACTCGTCTCTTGGATGGTAGTCGGCTAGTTCGATCAACGGCTCGCCGCGCAGTGTCTTGTAGAAGCAGCAGCCCGAGAACAAGTGCTCGCTGTCCGTGTACGGCTTGACTTTCTTCAGCGCCGCCTCCTTACGCGACTGCTTGCTATCGATGAAGCCGTCCCAGCCGCGCACGATGTTTCCGTGGGCAGTCTCCTCCAGATACGAGGCTTCTTCTTCTTCGATTTGAGTCTGCAGCTTGAGGATTTGGTCATGGAGCTTCTTCTGGCCGTCGAAAAGCGACCGCATTTCATCGGAAAGCGTCGTGGAGACCAGCGCCAAAGGCATAGCAGAGGCTGCGGTAGATGCGGATGAAGTAGATGCAGAAGGCGCAGAGGCAGGCGCCGCGGTGGACGACGCAGCGCGAGCGCCGCCGCTCAAGGTCTCCAGACTCATTTTTGTGTGTGGAGGTTGGTTGCTTATTGGCCGGGAAATGACAAATTTCAATAAAATCCTCATTTTGATTGTGATTTGTTGATGTTTATTGCAATATTTAGGTTCAAAAGCAAAATCTACGAAAACTCGTGGGCGATTTCCGCCTTGGACATGGACGGACTCACGTTCGCAGCACGGCCTCGGGCACGAGGAGAGAGTAGCGACATCGGAGAGGACGACGATGTCAGTGGAGACTCATTTCCAGAGCGATTGTGTGTGGACGACGGGGGCGAGGCAGTAGCACTGCGTGCCTGGCCTCCAAACAGAGGCTTCAGATACGTCTCGTCCACGCGCTCCCACATGCTGTGGATGCCAGAGCGTTGTGAGCGTCCACGTCCGTCCAGATCGTTGTCATCGAAACGGCGGTGCTTGGTCGCCACACTGTCCTCGTCCCGATCTGGCAATAGACTCTCGTTGGCTCTGCATGAAACAACAGTCTACGTGAGTATGTTATTGAGCCAACGCAGAAGGTTGTGCATGGATACGCAACGTACTCATCCGTGTCCATATCGACGAGCTCGCCGTCACGAGCTGTGAGCTTGAAATGGCGAAGCAGTGGACTTGTTCCCATTCCAAAAACCTGTTCAGAAACCAATATAGTAAGCGTCAAGGCATGATCAGACTAGAGTCTGAAGAGAAGCCGCACATACCAGAGTGGTGAACATGACTGTGAACAGTGTGGTGCTCTGGATCACACCCGCATGGGTTGGATCTGGGGTCGTCACGTTCAGAGCGAGCGCGAACGCGATGGCGCCGCGAAGGCCAGCAAACCAAATCACGACCATGTAGCTCCACGGGATGGTCTCACTGCGACTCAGGTTTGCGACCATGAACAACGGGAACGTGCTCAGCATCCGCGCCAAGAGCATCGCGATCAAGTTGAAGAGGATGAACCCCCAGTCCCACGTGAAGTAGCCCGAGTACGCGACCACGCTCATCCCGAGATAGATGAACACAAAGTTCTCGGCGATGAACGCCACTGTCGCCAACAAATGGCGCAGAGCCGTCGCGCTTTCCTCGGCGATCGTGTACAGATGATAGTGGCTCATCAACACGCCCGAGAAGAACAGCGCGACAATGCCACTCAACCCGGCGAGATCAGCAGCGACGTAACTCAGGTACGCCGAGAGTAACACGATCGAGATCTCGTACGATGGGTACTGGCGGAGTACTGGATCTGCTTGCTTGAGCATGAACGCCGACGTACAACACACGACTGCAGCGAGAAAGACCGACCCAAAGCCGATGCCAAACACCTTGGTGATGACCACGCTAATGTCGTGCAGCGTCACGTCTTCCACTTTGTCCTTGACGAGTCGCTGGAATAGCGTAAACGCGACGATCGCGACGCCGTCGTTGAGCATACTCTCACCAAACACCAGATTGAAGAGCAACGGCGGCACGCCGTTCTTCTTAAACACGGACAGTGTCGCCACCGGATCCACGGCAGAGATCAGCGCGCCGTACATGTACGCCTCCGCAGCCGTTAGCTTTGTGATCAGACCGATCTTTCCTAGCCACAGCAACATACCGCCCACCACAAACATTGTGATGAGCGTGCCGACACCGGCGAGCAGCAGGATCGTCGAAAAGTTGGCGAAGAAACCCTACAGAGACCGCAATATTGAGCGTGCATTCCCTATGATGGACATTATAGGCAAGATAGCGGTGTACGTACTCGCTTCTTCATGCTAAATCCAGCCTCCAAGATGATCGGCGGGAGCAACGCGTAGAACAAAACCTCCGGCTCCATCCCATGATTGACCGAATGCTGCAGGATCCAAACAAGACACCAGTCAGAACTCCCCACTAAGCAGCGTATCCCACACACAAGCATGCAGATAACGTACCATGGGGGAGGTGAAGCGCATGATCGCTCCAAACTGTCACCACAACAATAAACACGATTAGACGCGCCACAATCCGTAAACGAGATCTTATAAAAGTTCCTCACAATCACGCCGAAGAACATGGCGCAGACCGACTCGGAGATGAGCACGGGGTTCTTCGCGCGGTCGAGTCGGTAGGACACGAGTACGAGAATAAGCTGCAGGCTCGCGATCACAAACAGCTCAATGCTGACCCAGGTGTTGGCCACTTCCACGTCGACTTGCTCGCCCGTCGATTCGTTCACGACCGTCGTGATACCACGCGCCTCGTCCAGCGGGCTCTGTGTAATGGACATGGTGTCCATGTCCATGGGCGCCAGCGACAGCGCCGAGGACAGCAGCAGCGGCAGCAGCATCGCGAGCGGAGACACCAAAGAGCTCCTCGGATTCGGCGGCTCAATCGCAATGCTGACTTGGAAAAACGCACACACACAGAGAAGACGACTCCCGGCTAAGTACGAAACGAGAGCGTTGTCCCTCGTGAGAGTGACTATGTAAACAACATGTGGACCACACTATTGTTGAAGTACTGAGATAGACAAGCGGAACTGGCCAATTTCCACACACGTCGCAGGCGGCAACTTGGATCGTGAAAGGTCGCCTGGTGGGCCTCTCCTGCGACGCGCCACCACTATGGGCAGCGGCGCGAGCACTGCAGCGACAACAGCGTTGCCTACCGCGAGTCTCGATGACCAAGACGATCTGTCTCTGGATGAACTGTGTAAGTGGATCCGATCTCAGGGCACAGGATCCATCGGCGATGCGTTTGAGGCTCGATGTGCAGATAGTGGGCTCTCGGCGGGCGAGTTGCTGCTTCACATGGACCAAGAGACGCTCTTGCCGACGCTGGGGATCACACTGAGCGACAACGAACGCAAGCAAGCTCTTGCTCTGATCCAGTCTGGACGGAAGGCGCTGCGTCGTGAATTTCGAGTGACTCTGAAAGAGCTGCCAGACGCGATGGACCGAGCCGTGTACGTACTCGAGCGCTTCCCAATGGTACTGGATCCCTCGGGTCAAGCCACGCGATTCCTCAAATACCAGCGCGGCGCGTTCCTCATGGTGGGCAACCCCACGGACATGGCTCCCGAGACACTGCGTCGCCACTTGGTGGGGGCGTTGAAACACGGCACGTGGCTGATTATCGACTTCGACACGCTCAACACCGTGGAACTCGAGCAGTTCTTTTCTGTCGACAGCTTCCCCCGTGAGATCTTCTCTCGTCAGGCGCTGTTTAAACCTGAAGTCTACACCAAGTTGTTGCGTGCCGGCGATCCGGATCCCAACGAGTTTATCGTGAATGACCAGTTCAAGTTTGTGGTCATGTGCCGCAGCGAACAACCGCCGCCGAAGACGTCGCTGGCGATGTGCGTGCTCCACGTACTTGGCAACAACTCCCAATCCAACTCCTCGGAGGCTGAGACTTCGTCTGGAGACAATGACCAGCTTGCCAAGGCGTTGGGTGTGGGCAAGGTTCTGAAACGCAACTCACTGGAGATGGTCGAAGCCGCGTTCGATAACGATCTTGAGGTGGTCACAAAGTGTCTGGATCAAAATTACGACGTAGAAAGCGCTGATGGCCACGGCCACTCGGCGTTATCGGAGGCTGCGTGCCAAGGCCACTTGGATATGGTCAAGTTGTTACTGGAGAAGGGCGCCGATCCCAACAAACTGAGCGACGAACGGCGCAGTGCCTTGTACCGAGCGGCTTACAACGGCCACGCCGAGACAGTCGAGTTTCTATTAGAGAGCGGAAGCGACCCACGGATTCCGAGCAAGCAATCGGAGACTGCATTTGACGTCGCGAAGACACCGGAAGTGCAGGACCTGATCCAGAAGTGGGATGTCTCCAAGACTGACAAGCTGCTGGAGAAACGACGCCAAGTGATTGAGAAACAGTGGGAAGAGCGGATCACGAACCACGTCGAGCGAGAGCGATACGCGCTCATGAAGATCCACGAAGAGCTCATCGAGTTGGCTCATACGGGAGACGCGGATGGACTGGAAGCACGGTTCGATCAGCTGATTGATGAAGGGATCGAAAGCGGAGAGAAGCCGAGAGCTAGTGCGGATATTCGAGACGATAAAGGCTCGACTCTGTTGGCGATTGCAGTACAGTTCGATCACATCGAAGCCGCAACGTTGCTGACCACCAAGTGGAAAGAATGGAAGGCGCTGGCGGTGCAAAATGCAAGCCAGGCGAGTGCAACTGCTCAAAAAGAGATAGTGAAGAAGCAGGAAATGATGGCCAAGACACTCAAGGCCAACGTGAACGCTCGCGATTGTCGAGGCTGGACGCCTGTCGCGATCGCGGTGTTCCACGAATCGAAAAAGAGTCTGAAGTTGCTACTGGAAAACGGAGCGGACCCGAAACTCAAGAACCAGTACAACAAGAACGCTTACGACTTTGCCAAGGATGATATCGACGCGGCACTGAACGTTGTCAAGTCACGAGCCGAGGTAAGGCATCGTCTAGTTCACGTGTGGGACTTGGCCAGGTCTGACCACTTGATTTGAGGACTGTAGATTCGTCAAGTGCTACTGGACTGGGAGAATGAGCGACGCGTTGTGGCTGGTGAAAGTCCAAGCGTCCAGGAGGCCTCAGCCGCCGCAGTGAAGGATCCCAAAGCTGGAGGCGATGATAAAAAGAAAAAGAAGAAACCCACGGCCACAGCCGCCAAGACAACGAGTAAACCAACAACGACAACCCCCGCAGCCAAGACACCCAGTGCCACGAAATCGAAATCCAACAAAAAGTAGACGACAAGACCCAGTGAAGAATCCGTTTTCGTCTGTGTTTGATTGCCACGTTAGGACGGCCAACCCATCGGCCTTCCCAGAAGACTGGGCTTCACGCTCAACGACCGGCACGTTTGCGGCGACAGTCGCATACGTAAGTGCACCGGCATCGGATAGGCTGCCATGTCAGAAACGGCAGGCAGCTTTTCGATGGAGCCAAAAAGTTCAGCCGTTCGCAATCTGATCCTGAGCCAAAAAGGAGTTTTTTTTACCTGATATGAGCCGCTGATTGGCTATTTACTTCCAGATGTACTTTCTCACTTTTCAACACCCACAAAGTGACCTTTGAAGTTGCTGGCAACCAAGCTGAACACACGCCGCGCTGACCACAAGCTCCTGTGAGAGGACGGACCCTTTCTCCAGTGACGATCGCGCTTGCTCGAAACGTTCCGATGCCGAATTCGGCGGTCACACGAGTCGACGGTGGCGTCCAACAGCGCCAGCTCCGTCCAGCGGGCACTGGCCAGGCCTGAACAGTGCGATGCACCCTTCAAAGTCTCGGAGCTCCTCATGCTGCAGCCTCATAGCAACTGGGCAACGCTACATGGGATAAGATCATGCGAATCATTGTGCAAAACACTGCGTTCGTCCATCCACCCAACTCAATCGTTCACGAAATCTACTCGTTGGTCTGACCAAGACGCCGAACCGGCGCTCCGCTGCTCTTCGTAACGGCATCTACTGTACGTATCAAGTGCTAGGTACCTTACACCGAAGCAAGCAGGCAGCAAGAAGGGCTTTCCACTTGCCCGCAGCGTCTCGTGGCCGATCCCAGCGGTCGGCAGTGGTCTTCTGGTGAGCTCTGGCTCAATCGCCAACTGCCGCGTTGTGCAACTTCGACGCGTCTTCCCACCTTACGTGCCCTACCAGGAAACTTCAAAAGGCTCAAGAACACCCCTTGGCGTAGGCTGGACTAAGCTGGGCTAGAAGACGACAGGAAACTTGCCCGGCGTGAAGGTGACGACTCGTGTGCTGTGCCTCTCTTGTCCCAAGGCGAAGCCACGACAAGGGTGACGGAGGGATCGAGGGATCCAACGACACTCCCCAACTACCGTGAAATGGCGGCAAGCCTCACGGCGAGTACAGCTTCGCCCTCCCCAAGCGAAGCCACGACCGCCAAGGTCGTCTACCTCACCCACAAGATCCATGTGCTCCAGCTCTTTCTCCTGGGCGGGTACTGCATCATGTTCGTGTTGTGCGTGCTGCTGATCGCGTACATGCGCCACAACCGCAATGTGGCTCTGCGTGGAGATGCTTCAGCGGCCCGCAAGATCATACTACCGGCGTTTGAGCCGTTATTGTGGATCCTGGGAGGCGCGACGGGCACCTACACGATCTTCTTCACCACTGCACTCGCGGCGGACCTGTACACCCACGAGATCTCCAAGGTCTCGAGCGAATTCTTCTACAGCGGGCGCCAGTTTGTGTTCGTGAGCGTGATTGTGTTCCTGTTCCAAAAGTCGGTCTCCATTCCAGCGCTAAGACGGACGCTCTTCCTGTCGTTCATGCTCTCTACCTACACGATCCCCGTCGTATGGTATGTCGTCAACTACACTAGCGCCTCCTCGGATTTCTACCTCATCCTCATGGTCGTCCGAGGGCTCCTTGTTCTTCTCTACGTGTACGTGCTCCTGCGCCCTCCAGCTCGAGCCAGTAAACGCACACTTCGTGAGTTCTGCGCCTACACGTTCATCTATTACGCGTTCCTCTTCGCTTACATCGAGATGTTTCGCCGCCGGAAGCCAGACCTTGCCTTCTTTCTCACCTACGCGAGCATTGTATGGGGAACCATGTGTCCTCTCGTGATTTGGCGCGTGCTCAAGGCTGATACAGAGCACTGGCGAGGACTCGGCCAGCGTGCCGTCGCTCTGCAGGGTTTGTTTCGCCAGCGGCGATCGGCACTCGACGAGCGGGTGTCCTCACAGGGCTTCCACTTGCTGATCGAGATGCACCGTAAGTACATCATCGACTTCGCGTACCTCGATGTCAAGCAGCAGATCGGATCGGGCTCAAGCTCGACAGTGTTCCATGGGGTCCTCCATGGCAAGACGCGAGTCGCAGTCAAGGTGTACACGCCCAACGAGTTTGACGAGGAGACAGTTGCGGCGTTTTCACATGAAGCAGCTCTGTGTGGAGCTCTCCACCACCCGAATATCGTCAAGTTCTATGGAATGTGCGTGTGTCCGCCGACGATTTGCCTCGTATCAGAGCTCTGCGGAGGCAGCTTGGACGACGTCGTTGCTGTCGCTCACCGCCAGCGAAGTCGCCATCCCAATCGCCAGCAGTTCCTCTTGAGTATCAGCTACATGCTCGATGCCGCTCGCGCCGTGGCGTATCTACACAGTTTCTCGCCGCCTTTTGTCCACCGTGACATCAAACCGAGCAACTTTCTCGTGGATTTTGACGGTACTGTCAAGCTCACAGACTTTGGCGAGTCGCGCAGCTTGCCCCGACCCAACAACGCTGGCCGTGAGCTCCATCCGTACATGGTTTTGGCGAGCGGTGCATTCGTGGACCAGTACGGACGATACTCTGGCAACACCAACAATATGCAGCGCGCCTCGGCATCTGGCCCGAGCTCCTCATCGATGACAGTGCGCGGCACAGTCGACTACATGGCGCCTGAAGTCATCAACGGACGTGCCGGAGTCGCAGCGTACGGAGAAGCAGCGGATATTTACTCGCTCGCGATCACGATGTGGGATGTTCTGAACCCTGGCCGGGAGAAATACCCCACGCTTCGTAACAACCATCTCCAGATCTTTGAGTCGGTGATCGAAGGCAAGCGACCAACACTGGACGCCAGTGTCCATCCGAGTTTGTGTGAAGTGATCAAGAGCGCGTGGCAGTCGGATGCGAGGCTGCGGCCATCGGCTCAGAACATCGTTCACATCCTGGAAAACATCCAGGAAGAGATTCAATCGGTGTTTGCAGTCCAGTTGCTGGATGCCATGCAACGGCCGTCAGCTTCAGAAGGCGAGACGATGAGACCCAAGAGAAACCGCACGAGTTCATCGCTTGCAGAATGCAGCTTCTCCGGAGCAGAGGCGATGGCCACCATGGCAGCGAACGGCTACGTAGCGTCCTCGAGCGAGGCCGTGCGGATGGGCAACGCTCTTATGGACGCAGGAATGATGCACCACCTGCACCATACCCATGGCTTCAGTGACGACACGGAATTCTACTACTTCGACGACGACAACATCAACGCCTGTCAGCCAGTTATTCCAGTCTCTCCTCCGTGCAAGGGACTGCATCGTGTGGCAATTGATATAGAGGAGGACGAGGAGAAGTCCAACGAACCCACAACGACGAGACATTCACGAACATTCACATCCACAAGCTCAACGGATATGGCGCGCAGTCGTAGTGGCCGAGGCAAGCAGCCAATAGCGAGACGGCCGTTGCTGGAGCAGCACGGTCTGTGCGCGTGTCGAAAACTCGGCCAACACTTGAGCAAGAGCAGGTCGCGCAGCGACAAACGCCCCAAGCGCAGCCATAAGATCACGACGCACATAGGCACGATCATGGAGGAGTTCACATCCACAGGACTCACGCGAAGTCTACTGGCCGAGGAAGATCACGACGGAGAGCTGTCCACGAAGAGCAACCACGTCGCCATAACAGTATCGGGACCTGCAGCAGCCTAGCTGTTTGACGGATGTACCCATTTCCCACCATGGCTACAGTCTACTTAAGTAAATCATATCTCGTCTCACATCTATAGATGTGATTTATATATTGAGAATCCGTATGATTGGCTGAAATAGACTAGTGCACTGCTCGTTGATTGATGGATTTGTGGATCGGTGATTGCGATCTGAGTCTCCGATCGTGATCGTCCGCCACGCACTGGCCCATCCACTCTAATCAGTCCGCTCATTCCCCATTCATTCCCTCTCCTCCTCCTCCTCCTCCTCCGCCCCCTCCTCCTGTGGATGCTCGCACTGCGTCGCCGTGCTCTCACTTCCGCCGTCTCCACCCGCCATCCGCTCCTCCGCCGCATCTCCGCTCCGCTCTCCGCCACCATGGCTACCTCTAATGCAGTGGATGACTCGCAATGGCGTCCTCACGTCGTCCCAGCGGACGCTGAGGACTGGGTGCGTGATCTCGCCGGAGATCTCGCTGACGCTGCCAACTTCGTCGCGCCAGGCGCCGTCAAGACCCACAAGCCGCGCATTCTCGTGCTCTACGGATCGCTGCGCGAGACGAGCTTCTCGCGGTCCTTAGCGTACGAGTGCGCGCGCATTCTGGACGTACTCGGCGCCGACGTGCGCGTGTTCAACCCCCGCGGCCTACCCGTGCGCGATCCTTCGGTGGAAACCACGGACTCGAAGGTGCTCGAGCTGCGCGAGCTCGTGCTATGGAGCGAAGGCCACGTGTGGGTCTCGCCCGAGATGCACGGCCAAATGACGGGCGTGATGAAGAACCAGATCGACTGGATCCCGCTCAACACGGGCTCGGTGCGTCCGACGCAGGGCAAGACTGCTGTCGTGCTGCAAGTGAACGGCGGCTCGCAGAGTTTCAACGTCGTGAACGCGCTGCGCGTGCTCGCGCGCTGGATGCGCATGCCGTGCTCCACGAACCAGAGCAGCGTGCCGATGGCCTGGAAGGAGTTTGAACACGGCCGCATGAAGCCGAGCGACTACCGCAACCGCGTGGTCGATGTGGTCGAGGAGTTCTACAAGTTCACGCTGCTCATGCGCGAACACGCCGACTTCCTTGTCGACCGCTACAGCGAACGCAAGGAAAAGGAAGAGAAAGGACGGCTACTGACGCAGGCCGAGAAGGAGGCGGCCAAGGACGCGCAGAAGAAGAGCGACTAGATACACGTTTTACTACCTCATTACTCAATTGCACAGTAAAGTGTTTTGCTGCTTCATTGCTTAGACAGATACTAGTTAGTTTTACGCATCGGCAACCGCCACATACATAGGGTCGTCGTCTTCGCGGTCCAGCGCCTTCTTGTGCGTCTTCTTGGTAGCCTCCTGGCTCTCAAGATCGTTTTCATCTTGGGCTGCTTCCTGGTCACCCAAGTTCACGTGCGCGTTCTTGAACTTGAGGTGGTCGCGGAACCAGAACGCCAAGTACACGAGCGTGAGCATGGTGGGGATCTCGATGAGCGCACCCACGACGCTCATGAGCGCAGGGTCCGACTTGAGCCCAAAGGATGCGATGGCCACAGCCAGAGCCAATTCAAAGTTGTTGCTGGCGGCCGTGAACGCCAGTGCGACGCTCTGCTGGTACGTCGCGCCGATCGTCGTGCTCAGCGCGAACGAGACCGTGAACATGACGAGAAAGTAGATAAGCAACGGCACGGCCGCGTACAGCACCTTGCCGATGTTGTCGGTGATGCGCTCGCTCTGCGTCGCGAACAGCACGACCACGGTGAACAGCAACGCGATAAGCGTGAACACGCCGATCTTGGGCGTGAACTTGGTCGTGTACCATTGCTCGCCCTTCCACACGCGGCCGACGAAGTACCAGGTCGCAATACCGAGCACGAATGGGATGCCCATGTAGATGCCCACGTTCTTGGCGACTTCTCCGATGGATACACGCACGGCGTAGCTGGGCAGCGACATCTTGGCCGGCAGTTCGTTCAGAAACAGCCCCGCGTACGGCGAGTAGAGACCGATGGTGATCACCGAGTTGAGCGCGACGATCGCAGCGCAGTACTCATCGTCGCCTTCTGCCAGCGCGTTCCACACGACGACCATCGCGATACAGCGAGCGCAACCCACGAGACTCAATCCCGCCATGTAGCCTGGGTCATCTTGGAAAAAGGCCGCCGCGAGAAAGTACATCACGAATGGTCCGAGGATCCAGTTCTGGAAGGTCGTGAGCAGCAGTAGCCGCCAGTCCGCGAGCACGCGGTGCACGATGTTCCAGCGCACTTTAGCGAGTGGCGGGTACATCATCACGATGAGTCCGATGGCGACGAGGATGTTGGTGCCGCCGCTTACAGTCGTGCTGTCGATAAAGTCCTGGATCGCATCGAGCTGGCCCAGGCCGAGGCCGAGCCCGGCCGCCAGGAGGATCCACAGCGATAGGAGGCGATCCAACAGGCTCAGCTTCTTCAGGGTTGGCTGGGGCATTGCGTGTGTGTTCTTCTTCTTGTTGATGGTTGTTGTTGGTTGGGTGGAAGATGTGAGACTGAAGGCAGGTGACTTTGGCGATCTGTGCTATTAATATGGCTGGTGTCGTTTCGTGGAGATGACGATCACGAGGGTACGATCGTGATCGGTTACGGTAGTGCGACTGGCGATATAGCGTATGTTGATTGGTTAAAAATATGAAAACGTACCCCGCAACACAGACGGGTATACATTGATCATTTTCGGAAATTTCCATTTCAAACTGATTCCAACGTCTCAAATGTTTTTTACTGTTTTTTTTGCAGTTCTATTCGCACCGGCAACTTCGAGCTGTTCGACCAGCTTCCATACACAAACCCACACTGAAGCCCTCCATCCCCTACATCAGTACATTCGCCCAGTTATCTTTTTCGATTCCACCTGATAAAAAACGTTTAAAAACCGTTTACAAACACGTTTGTTTGAAACCCATAACAAACCGACCAATCTATACAGACGGGGGATGATTGCGATCGCCGTGTTGGGTGGGAGTGTTGACCGCAATCACAAAATGCGACGCACAGTCTCACTTATTGCGACCGTCCATTGTTCCAGAACTCACAACCTACAGAACGATGAGCTCCACCGCCGACAGCCACCCCGCCTCTGTGGCTCCACCGCCTAAGCTCGTAGCTCCTAATGTCCCTCGCATGGAAGCCACGGAGCTGGGCGAGCTGCTGCTGGACGCGTCGGCGCCACGACCGTTGATCGTGGACGTGCGCGATCCGCAGACGACCGGCGGCTTCATCAAAGGCGCGGTCAACGTGCCCAAAGTGCTGTTCGACCAGGACGAATTTGTGGACGAGTTCATCGCCAAGCACGCGATGGGCGGCGAAGTACTGGTTTTCCACTGTCTGAACAGCAACGGCCGCGGCCCCACTGCTGCTGGTCGCGTGTTCGACCGCATCCAGGAGAAGTGGACGGGAGATGACGCCAAGAAGCCCGAAGTGCGAGTCCTCAAGGGCGGCTACCGCGTGTTCTCGGAGGTGTGTTAACAGGATAAATGGGCTTCTGTGGTGGTTGATAAGGGACTCATCGCGCTGTTTATTGTAGACGTACGGACTGGAGAGCCCCCTCATCGATCCAAGTGACCTCCACTAGACTGCAGTTAGCTTGCGTGATTGTCGGATTCATTTTGCATTTCGATCCACCACTTATTAGCAGCATCTGCTTCCCGTAGCAGCGTGGCTCTGCGTCTTTTTCTTAATTAAATACCTCCATCTCGACCGCTCCAAACGTGCGCGCGATCGTACCGCGGTAGAGTTTCAGCGCCAAGTCACTCGACAAATTCACCTGCTTGGACGGCTGACAGCCTCCTCCGGGGTGATCACACTTGGGCTTCTGCGGGGCATACTGGACTTGAATGCGGAGCACCGTCGTTTTACTAGCAGGATCGTTGCCGCTTGGCTCAATCGTGCACCACCCTCTCTCCGCCACGCGTCCGATGGGGTTCTTAGCAGCGTCACACTGATAGCAACCGTCGCATTCCCACACGAAAGTCAAGCGGTTGGCTTCCACATACCGGCGGATCGCCAAGCGTCCGAGAAGCGCGTCGCTTCCAACAGGAAATGGCTTGCATTCGCTACCGCAATCCCCGAACAAATCGTTTCCACAGCGATTGAGCGCCTACAAGAGAGCAACGCGTAACCAGTTCAGACAACAGAATCTAATGACACAGAGCTACTTCACGAACTCACCGTTCGTCCGCAGTCTCCGCTGGGCGTAGCGACTTCTCCGACGTAAGGCGTCGAAAGGTGTTTCCATGTCGCGTCACTGATTTCCTTGAGGCTGAGTGGAAGCTGCTGACACTCCATGACTTGGACGCACATGTCCATGCAGTCACTTCCTGCACGCGTGACCATCTCCATGCTTATCTTTCTCGTGCCGATCTTCAACCAGCCGAGCTCCTCGCCACTGGCGTTCTGCTCGTAGAGAGCGTGGATATTCCTAAACAGATCGTGGAATTGCTCGCCTCGGTGTGTCAGCGCTGAAGAGATTAGGGGCGCGCCGGGTCGAGACCATTTGCTGAATCTGTCGATTGATGGTGAGGCTCGTGCCGGCAAGAGATGCGGCTGAATCGGACGAAGCAACAGTAAGCACTGCATTAGCCCCCTCTAATAATCAAGTGTCCACTTACCAGCATGTCGGGGGCCGCGTGGATCGCTCGCTGGATTTCCCTGGCAGCGTTGAACTGTTGCTGGAGCATCTCGCGCAGTTGGCTATTCTCTCGAGCAGCTCTTTGGCATTCTACAAGAGACCGCTTGGAGACTACACGCCATGGTGGCGAAGAAGCTGACAGAACTTCGCTACTTTGTTGAGAGGCTTGCTCTTGAAGACGGCGGAGCACTGTCTGAAGCGCGCTGGCCGAAGCGCGGAGCTCCTCGAGCTCCTCTTTCTTTCGCTTGCGGTTCATGCGACAACGCTCGGCATGAGACGACGACGAGCCAATGGTAGCCACCACATCGGATCTAAATTCTGTGCTGCTGACGCTTCTAGATTCCAGCTCAATGCCACCGCTCTCGTCTGAGAACAAGTCCAGATCGAGATCAACGAGGTCCGTCGCGTCAGTAGATTCCTATCAAGCCAAGGCGATATTTCGTGGTGGTATATGGTGAGCTACACATCCACCAGCACCTCAATCAATGCCCAGCCATCTACTTACGTCATTAGCGGTCTCAAATGCCGGCAGGCTGCTGTTGTCGAGGTCCTGGAGCAGCGCGAGGAAGTCGTCGGGCGCGATGTTTTGGTCGTCCATTTCCGCCGAATGTCTATTGAGCCTCAGCCTGAGGCCCTCAGGCAATAGTGCCTCATGCGCAGTAATTCAGAGTCTATTCGTGTAAATTGCAATTGTTGTGCGTCTAGATGGGTATTGTTTGCCAACTGGGGTGATGTTGAAGCTGTTTGTGTGGCGATGATATTGGACAGTATTCATCTAATGTGCAGCATCGGTCTCGAAGCCTCTCTCTCTTCACTCACACAAGTCGCCACTTGCAGTTCGGACCAACATAGAGCCGAGAAACCTCTGAGCAGAATGCGCGAGTGATCCCTTCGCGATTCTTAGCCACCCACCCCAATACGAAAACGGCGTTGGGTTTCAGCTCGTGGACAGTTCATGGGATCTGTCTTGTCTTCGCTCTAGTAGATGTACGCGCAGTGAATGCAGTGAATGCAGTGAATGCAGTGAATGCAGTGAATGCAGTGAATGCAAGTAGGTTTGCTCGTGCGTGCTGCCTCGCCGCACTGCAGGTTTTAGATCGTTTTGCCAGCAGCTTCCGTGTCCAGACCCCGTCCCGTGGCTGCTGCCGTTCGAGCCTCGTCCGGCCAGAAGCGCACAGTTCGTGTCTGCACTCCTTCCCGTCTTCCTCCTTTTAATACGTAGCCTTCTCGTCGGCTGCTCCAATTTCTCGCCCAGAATGAAACCCCCGTGGCTACAGGCCGATTCACCCTGGGGCTGTTGTGTGGTGAGGGCGGTTCGTCACAGTGCGCGACGAGCGAGAGGGCGGAACTGGTGGCGGATGACCATGCTGGCAGTCAGCGACGCACGCACTTTGGAACTTGTCCATCCTGGCTAATGCAACTCACTCGTTCTGCAGTAGGGAGATGCTGTTGTTTGCTAACCGCCACGCTGGTCTCAGGTTCGCGAAAGGCCGTAAACTGGATCTGTTAGTTGTGGAAACTATTCTGTTCCATCGGTGAAAGCTTCATTTATGCAAAACCCGATGCATTTTTTGGTTTTGGTGCTCAAATCGTTGGTAATTTACCGCACGTTGCATCGTGTTTTAGAATGCTAACATGCAGAAGAAAACTCGCCGAACGATCACTCCGTGGCTTCTGGACCGGAAGACTTCATTTGATGGCAGAGAACCTCTGCGAGATGGAAGACGGCGTGTGCGTGCTCCTCCGTGATAAGCAAAGGAAGGAAGAGTGGGTGCATGCTGACCAGTAGAAGCTACAGTACATTTCTTCTGTGGAAATGTTCCACGGCCCGCGCTGGACGCAGCGCAGCTCGAACGCCCAGGTGGAAATGGGCCACCAGACGTCAATAACAACAGCGAAGAGTGGCGATCTTCAAGGCATCGTCCCCCACGTTCTTCATCCACCCGTGTGCGCCACTCCGACTCGATCACTTTCCAACCTCTTGGCTCGTGAGGAGGAGCGACGCGACCGCGAATACGGTGGTGCTGTCTGCTTTCACACACTCGACTTCGTATTGCGAGGAGGAGCGTCGACGGACGGACACTATCGGCTCCCACCATCACTCGAACTCCACACGGGCTCCTATTCCTGTTCCAGCGCCGAGTGATTTTGTTCTGGCGGGAACGAGAGTAACCATCCCAATCCGGAAATCGACGCGGCTATCCAGAAGATCACCTCCTGATCCAGAAGTTCCAATCCAAACCCCGACAGAAACTACTACAAGATGGACGACACCAACTCAACGGAGGCGCTTCTCACGGCTGTCATCAACGCCACAGCCAACGCAACCAACGCGACCAACCTCCATCCAGTGCCCACGCCCGTAGCTGTGTCGCTCGCGTCGGTCGCTCCTTCCATGACGCCCGTCACTGCGGGGATCCCCGAGAAATTTCTGGACGACTACCGCCACAAGATGTACCTGCTGCAAGTGTTCATCCTCATGGGCTACGCCATCATGGCCATTCTGTGCTTCGTGCTCATCGCGTACCTGCGCTACAATCGCAACGTCGCACTCAAGGGCGACGCCTCAGCCGCCAGGAAGGTGCTGCTGCCAGCCTTTGAGCCACTGATATGGATCCTGGGCATCGCCACGGGCTTGTCTTCGCTGGTCGTCGTGCTCACGATGGCGATGGACGCGTTCAAGAACACGGTGTCCACCACGGCGTCCGAGAGCTTTTACTGCGGCCGCATGTTCGTGCTGCTCATGGTCGTGGTGTACATGATGCAGAAGAGCGTGACGGTGCCGGCGTTGATCCGCACGGTCAGCATCACGCTCGTGGGCGCACTGTACACGCTGCCTGTAGAGCTACTGCTCACCTACTACCAACAAGACACGCCAGCCTACAAGAAACTGCGCCATATCACGTTGAACACTGCGCGGTGTCTGCTGCTCATCTTCTTCACCTACGTGCTCGTCAAGCCACCCGGGCGAGCAAGCAAGCGCACGCTTCGGGAGTACATTGCCTTTGTGTACGGCTACTACGCGCTCGTGCTCACGTACAATGAATTGCTGTACATGGGCCACCTCGATGGAGGCTTCATCATGGTGTACGTGACGATCCTGTGGGCGTCGCTGGCGCCGTTGTTCCTGTGGCGCGTGCTCACGGCAGACACGCAGCACTGGCGTGGCATGGGCCAGCGTGCCGTGGCGTTGCAGTCGCTGTTCCGCCAGAAAAACAACCTCAACGAGCGGGTCTCGTCCCAGGGACTCCATGTGCTCATTGAGATGCACCGCAAGTTCATCATCGACTTTGCCTACTTGGAACTCAAGCACAAGATCGGCATGGGCTCCAGCGCCGTGGTCTTCAGCGGTGTACTCAACACCAAGACGCCTGTGGCCATCAAGGTGTACACGCCCAACGAGTTTGATGAGAACACGGTCGCCGAGTTCTCCCAGGAGGCGGCACTGTGCGGTGCATTGAACCACCCGAACATTGTCAAGTTCCACGGCATGTGTGTGTGTCCACCGACGATCTGCCTGGTCTCAGAGTTATGCCAGGGCTCGCTCGATGACGTCACGGCTGCTATTGCGAACACCCACCAGCACTCGCACCGCCAGCAGCAGCTCATCAACATCACGTACATGTTGGATGCTGCCCGTGCGGTCGCGTACATCCACAGCTTCTCGCCGGCCTTCGTGCATCGCGATATCAAGCCCAGCAACTTCCTGGTGGATGCCCAGAACACCGTCAAGCTCACAGACTTTGGTGAGTCTCGCAGTCTGCCAAAGAACCAAATGATGACCCCACCGATGGGGGTCTCGCTGAACGGCAGCACTCGCAGCTTCGCGTCCAAGAGCTTGTTATTGAAGAGCGGCGCGACGCTGCGCCAGGAAAACGGCCGTCAGTCTTCGGTGGTGAGCGACCAGCCGGTCAAGATGACGGTCAAGGGCACTGTGGACTACATGGCACCAGAGATCATCCAAGGACGCGCCGGCGTCGCCCAGTATGGCGAGGCTGCGGATGTGTACTCCCTCGCCATCACGATGTGGGATGTTCTGAACCCGGGCAAAGAAAAGTTCCCGACGATCCGCAATAACCACTTGCACATCTTCGAGTCGGTGGTCGAGGGCAAGCGTCCGGAACTGGACTTTGGTATCCACGCCACGCTAAGGGAGGTGATCGAGAGTGCGTGGCACAGCGATGCACGCTTGCGTCCGTCGGCTCAGAACATTGTGAATATTCTGGAGAGCGTCCAAGAGGAACTGTTTGCGGTGTTCGCTGGCGATCTCAGTGACGAACTGGAGCAAGGCATGACAGCCACCAAGCCTGGGCAGTCGCTGACCAAGACGTTCACGGCACAGCACGCGACGGACCGCATGCAGCAGCTGAGCTTTGTTGGCACACAGGCAGAAGCTCTGAGACTGGGCAACGCACTCATGGACGCAGGACTGTTGCACCACGCCAAGCACGAGCGGCCATTTGAGTCTGGAGAGGGACTGTATTACTTCGACGAAGACAATATCAACCTGTGCCAGCCCATGCTGGGTGGAGATGAAGACGAAGACCAGCACGGAAGCGAAGATATCGACGAGGACGAGCGCATTGACCACGTCGTGCCGCTGCCTGTGAACGGAAATTCGATGTTTCACTTCCGCACGTCCTCGGGCCGGGCCTCGAAGCGTGCCAAGGGCCAGTCACGGCGCAAGAACTCGTCGACTCACTCGGCGGGAATCACAAATGGCCGCACGACGACGTCCGCAGCGCGGTCGGAGATGACGACAGTGTACGACAACGGTATCTGTCCGTGTCGGAAGCTGGGCCAGCGACTGGAACAGCCCAAGACCGGTGCTGGATCCAAGCGGCGGTTCCGTCGGCATCGCCAGAAGGCCGCGTCAGAGGAAAACATACTCACCGCCAAGCTGCTGGGCGCCGAGATGCACACGGTGCCATTGGCGACCCACGACTTTGACGACTTTGAGTCGGTGAGCACCAACTTCCACAAGCACCACGACAAAGAGGGCGGCCTGGCGTAGAGCACAATATAAGTGAGTAGAGAATGTAAGCTGTACGAGTAGATGAGTACACAGTGACGATGTAGTATATATATGAGAAGTTGTACACATTGCCTTCATCAAGGTCTCTCTTCGCGATACTATCATAGTCTCTTCGAGTATAGCGCAGGCTGCTCAAAGACTCCGAGGCGAACCACTGCGCCACGTATGAAAAATTGAGCCCACTGCAGTACTACTTCAAAGCAAGGAAACGACTTTCACTGGTCACGAAGTACTACTGCGTAGTACGTAGTAAGGAACAGACTCAACGCATCTACCCTCTTGTATATGACGCCATCCACATCTAACGTACTCAAACACTACGTTTTCACGCCAAGTCGACGGGGTGCACGCCCGAGGAGCTCTCCACGCTGCTGGATCCGTCGTGCGTGCTGCTGGTCTGCGAGTCCGCTCGCTGGTCCGCTCGGTGGTGGGGACGCGGATGCCTTCCCACGGCACCCACGCCCTCGTGGCCCAGGGCATCGGGCTCGCGCTCGTCGTCACTCACGTCCGCCACGTGGAAACCCATCTCGACTTCGCTCAGCGGCGTGTGCAAGGGCGACACGTCGTCCCCGGCCTCGCTGTACCCACTGTCTCCAGTGTTCGTGAAGTCGTTCATCAGCAGCTTGGCCGTGAGGCCGTGGTCCGCAGTCGCGCGAGACGTGGTCGCTCTTGATAGGAGTCCTCCTGCACTGCTGCTGCCCACGACAGCGTGAGCGTGGCTGTCTGAAGGAGCAAGGCCGTTGTTACCATCGCCTTGTGAACTGCCGTTGCTCGTGGCTCGCTTCGCGCGACGGAAGCGTCTATTAGCAGTACTGCCTCCAGCGTTTCCACCACCGCTTCCCCCGACACGACGATGGGTCACGTACATCATACCAGCACCCAGCCGCTTGCATGGACACACAGTCGAATCAGCGTTCGTTGTGGTGGCCCATTGCGACGGCGTCGTCGCGTGGGCGTTCGATGCGCGGCGCATGTCGTCCGACTCTGTTGTGACACTGGTGCTGGCAGTACTACCACCGCCACGAGAGAGCTTACGCCGTGGGCCGAAGCGTAGCAACTCACTGACTGTGCTTCCGATCGCCGCTGCGACCGAGGCGATCTCGGCTTCTCGTCCTTCTTCCACCTTGGTTTCTTGTACGCTTGGCCCCACACTGCGTCCAAAGACACTCTCCTCATCTGCCTCAGAGACGTCGTCCAACGTGCTGCTGGCTTCGTCGTCTCCATCGCCAGCACTCGTGCCTCGAGCACGCAAATCTGACAGTGCTGCGGACGAAGAGCGGTGGCGGCGTTCAACAATTGGAGGAAGAAACACTCGCTCGTGAGGGTACTGGATCGCGTCCATGAGCCGCTCGTCAAACATGAACTGCTCGACCGAATTCTCAAAGCCCAGGAAGTGGCGAGCGTGGTGCAGAAGCCCCGAGCTCATGAGCCCATTGCCTGCACGCACAGCCTCCTCAAGCGAGTCCACGACGTCAAACTCCAGCATCTTCTGGATCAGATCCTGGCCGGCACTTGTGTGTTCTGTCGTGCAGCCCTTGCGACTGATCATGATCTTTTTCTCCATGGCATTGGACAGCAGCACAGCGACTTCGCAGCTCACTTGCTGCTGGATCTTTTCCAGTGCACTGAGCATCGCCAACGCGGACGGACGCTTCTCTGGACGAGCGTCCCAGGCCTGGGAGAGCAGGTCTTGTAGATTCACAGGGAGGTTCCCGTAGAACGGAGGCCGCTCTCCAGCCAGCACGGTCTCAAATACCTTGAGGTGGTTGCCGTTCGCGCGGGGGTACTTGTCTTCCAGCGGGTACACGATGTCCCACAGCGTCATCGCGAGGCTGAAGATATCGGCCGCCTCGCCGTACATCGCTGTGCCTGCCTTGCCCTGGATGATCTCCGGAGCCATGTACTCGGCTGTGCCTCGCACAGTCATAGCTGGACGATGGGACGTCATGACCTGTGAGTCTCCACCTTGCCATCCATCGGCAGAGAGTCGAGAGAGCAAACTCGTGTCGTTCTGGTCCATTTGTTCCTGGAACGACGCGGCACTGAGCCCTGTACCTGCGTGCTTTCGCATCGTTGCACACTCCCGTGGCAAGCTACGAGACTCCCCAAAGTCCGTGAGCTTCACGATACAGTTCCGGTCCACGAGGAAGTTACCCGGCTTGATATCACGGTGGATGAACGCCGGCGAGAAGCTGTGCAGGTACGCGACTGCACGCGTCGCATCGATCATGTAGTTCAAGTCGATCATGAGCTGCTGCCTGGTGACGTCGTGAGGACGACGAGCGATGGCCTTGGTCACGTCGTCCAGCGAGCCCTGGCACAGCTCCGAGACCAGACAGATCGTCGGTGGACACACACACATACCGTAGAACTTGACGATGTTGGGGTGGTGAAGTGCGCCACACAGTGCTGCTTCATGGGAGAACTCGGCCACGACTTCATCGGTGAGCTCTGTGGGCGAATAGACCTTGATAGCTACTGGGGTCTTGGAGTTGAGCACGCCGTTGAACACCACAGCACTGGAGCCCGTGCCGATCTTGCGCTTGAGCTCCAGGTACGCAAAGTCGATGATGTACTTGCGGTGCATCTCGATGAGCACGTGGAGTCCCCGTGATGAAATGCGTTCGTTCATACGGTGTTTCTGTCGGAAGAGCGACTGTAGAGCGACTGCACGGCGTCCGAGCCCTCGCCAGTGCTCCGTGTCTGCCTTGAGCACGCGCCAGATCACCAGCGGACACAGCGATCCCCATAGGATGTTCGCGTAGGCGAATGCAAACCCCGTGTCGAGCGCGATGCGATGGAAGAGCTCAGTGTAGATGAAGAATAGCACGTAGTATACCAGTACAAACACCACGTATTCACGAAGCGCTCGCTTGCTTGCGCGCTCGGGCGGCATCACCATTACCCAGAGAAGGAAGATCACGTTCAGCAGGCGCGCGCAGTTGGCGATCCAGTACGCCACGTTAAGGTTCTTGCAGTAGGTCGTAGCCAGCCACACGACTGGTACAGTGTAGAACGACATGAGGAACGTGAGAAACGTGGCGCGCTTGAGCGCTGGGGTGGTCACACTCTTCTGGTACATGTACACGATGACGATGAGTATGAAGAACACGCGTCCGGAGAAGTAGATTTCGTTCTCGAGGTCGTGGGCGATTTGGTCGACGCGATGCGTGAGCGAGCGCAGCACGGAGAAGTACACCGAGTAGATGAACGCCACGACCATGAGCATGGCCAGCAGCGGGATGTACGCTGGTAGAATGATCTTCCGTGCCGCGCTCGTGTCGCCTCGGAACGCGACAGCGCGCGTGCGTCTCAGGTACATGATGAGCGCGATGGAGAGCAGCCAGATGATGCCGTAGCCGATCGCCAGCACGATCAGCAGACCGCGGTATTTGACCATCGAGTCGCGTTCCATTTTGAGCTGTAGCTGGAGGATTGCTTCATCTAATGGAGACAGTGGTGGGGCTGCTGGCAGGGACGCAGACATATTGGCTTGGAGCTGGCGGGGTAGCAGCAGTGGCCCCGCCACTCCACGGAGCAATGGCAGCGCGAATGCCATCTATCTTTCTGCACTGAGCTCGTCTCCTATCACAGAGACTGTCAAAGTGGGTTTGCGGCTCTAGTGGTGGACTGTACTGTGCTGCCCTACCGATAGAAGCCCAGGCTTTCTGCCGCGGTGCTTGGTGGAGTCTTTCGTTGTGCGCGCGCCATTGCGCCATTGACTCGCGCCGTCTCCCCTTTGTACAATCCGTTCTTTCTGTCGAAGCAAGCAACAGGCAAATGCAAATGTTCGATTCTTTTGGCTCTCTGTCTCGCATTATTATGAGGAGATCCAGTTCGCGCGCTTCAAGTGGTTCTTGGTCACGGCGTCGATGGGCAGCGTGGCGTTTTTTTTGGAGGAGAAGTGGCAAATGTAGCCATGTTCAGGAAAAGATCAGATATGTGATTGGCTAAAATGCGATTGAAGCATTCTGATTGGCCAGTAATCAGACCCACTCCCCAGTGGATACTTTCGATGGAAACTCTGAAGAATGCGCAGGAAAACGCCGCGAGTTTCCACGGAAGAAAGCGTCAAGCACTTCTGGACAGGAAGGGCAACTCACATACCTACAGTACTGTGCAGTACAGCAGTTCATGGCGCTGCGGAACTTTCGTAGGAGTTCTGCTGCTTCTAGTGTTCAAGAACTCAGTGTGATGGAGCGCGAAGATGAGTGTGCGGTGCTGCTCAGGATGACGGAAGCGCTTCATCTCCGCTGCATCATTGTCATGGTCATATCCCGTCGTACACGATAGGTGACTCGCTCTCTGAAGGTTGACATCTGCAGAAGAAAACCCGTGGTGGGGAGTAATATGCCAAATGGATTTCCCACGGCTCCGGACCGGTCTGCCAAGCTGGTATTGTACAGTACTAATACAGGGGAATGATGCTTCTGTCTTCAAGGCTTGGCAGGTTTGGCACTCTCCATCAGGCGCCGTCGACGGAAAGTCTCAACATGATGCGTGGTGCAGCACAGCAGATCTTCCGTAGATGGATGGTTAGCGCTTGCACCAACATCGCTGGCTGGATGAGCTCCGTTTGAAGTGGTGTGTTCTGATGTGGCTACAGCAATGGCTCGACGCCGTTCCAGTCGATGCGCGCGAGAGGCCACTTGGTCTGCAGCACCAAGTTCAGCGGCGGAATGAGCTCGTCGGCCTTGGGCTTGGTCTTCTCCTGCAGAGCGAACGCGTGGACGGTGAGTCGGATCTCTTCGTCCTGCTTGCCGAGTCCGTCAAAGTAAAACACATCGAGCTTGGCCATCTTGTCGTGGATTGCATCGCTCGCGAGAAGCTTTGGATCGGCGAACAGCACAGAGTAGTGGGACTCGCTACACACGACCCAGATATTAAACTGTGGGGTCTTCAGGTGGCTGCCGACGAGAATGTACTCGTACGCTTCGAACAACGAGAGGAATCCAACCGTACAGCGTGAGGCAAAGCCCTTGAGCACGACTGCCTTGGGGTCTTCTTCACTCGTGCCTTCAAGGAGCTGCTTTCCATTGAATACATTGCTGCACGCGACGCCACTGAGCAGCAGGTTGACAATCTCCTGGGTGCAGTAGTCGTGGCCGCCGATGAGCTTGCCACCGCCACCGAGGGCGCCTTCCACTGAGTCCATTTCAGGCTTGATCGTGTCGATGCCCTTGGAAAGGAGTGCAGACAAAACCAGCAGCACTAAGCCGTTGCCCTTGGGTGCCATGAACTGCTTGGCTTGGTTTACCAGCAGCGTCTGTGTTTGCTCGGAGCTCTTGCACGTGTGGAGCACCATACCACTTGCAAACTTCCGCTTGGTTGTGGACGCTGCACTTGTCTTCTCATCGTTCAGTACGACGACGCACTGCGACTTCTTTGATGCTCTCGCCGCTTGCCATAGAATGTGAGCAATTGCGAGAACCACAGCTTGCTCCTGCTCACGTTGCGTCGGCTATAAGCAAGATGAATAGGTTAGCGAGGGGTAGAGTGCAGCGTTTGAGTCCGTCATTCGAACGTACGTTGCGCCAGTTGCTTGGACACACGACATCCAGTAGAAACCGCAAGACGAAGGCTTGCACGACAGCCAGCACGCCACACGGCCCGCCTTCGTTCTGCACGAGCCCATACCCGAGGCTTCGGGCATCCGAGAAGAAGAAGCCCTGCTTCTCCCAGTGGGAGCTGAAGTTCTGGCGGTCGTCCGGGAACAGAATGGCTCGTAAAGACTCGACTTCATCACCGGATAGCGCGCGTCCTGTGGTTGGGGTGGATGTAGATGACGGCACGCCAGGGCTACTCGTAGGTTTCTTCCCAGTTGAAGAGTTCCTAGAACGTGGCACGACTGGGGCATCAAAGTCGTCACAGTCTTCCATTTGGAGCTCTTCCGCCTTGCTTTCTCGAGCCACTTTCGCGGCTGCAGTGGGTGCAGCTCTCATCAGAACAGGCTCGAAGCTTGTGTCCTCCAGTGAGCGTGGCGGCGCTTTCGATTGTGGCTTCGCAGTGTCATTCGGCACTACAGCTTTGCTGGTCGGCTCACTTGAAGTTGAAGCTGTCGACGACGTCGAACTCTTGCGTTGACTGCTCTTCTCTTCAGAGGACGAAGAGCGTCGGCTGCTACTTCGTTCGTCACCACTCGAGGCCCTTGACGAACTCTTTTCCTCCTTCAGCTCCTTGTACTTGAGATAGCAGTGCTTTTTGTTCTTGCCATTGCCCACGAGACTCTCGATCTGCTTCCATCGATCGTTCTTGTCGGATACATCGCTCGTTTGCTTGATCGCCTTCTTCAATCGACTGATGTCCTCTTTCGTCCACTCAACTGATGAGCTCTTTTCGTCACCAGATCCATCCGCACTCGACCGACGCCTGGAGCTGCTGCTACTACTGGTAGGCCTGGACAGCGTACTGCCAAGGGACTTGGCACCTGACTCGTTCTCCATTCGCGACACCACGTACTCGAGCACGCTCTTGGCTCCACTCTTCTTCTTCATCTCCAGATCGTCCGCGTACAAGTCGCTCGCAACGGTCGATTGCTTGGACACTCCAGCACTTCCCTGTGTCATGATCGCGTCGAGCGTCTTCGCACACTTGTTGCTCTTGAGATACTCCATCACCACCAGCTCCGCCTGCCTTGTCACATCACTCTCCGCCAGCGAGAGCGCATCGTGGTTGCCGTCCTTCACCATGATTGACGCCCACGCAGATTCAGCTCGAGCTCCTGTGTGCTGACACCGGAAGCCTTCGACTTGTGCTGTTGCTGTTGCTGCAGGCACAAGCAATGCTGGAGTCCCTCACTCGGACGGTGCCATTTTTGGATCCCTATCGCGGCGGAACTAAATCGAGGCGGGCGCCAGGCTACATGCATTGCAATTCTATTCAGCATACAAATTCATCGTACAAAACTCGATCGGCTCACGATTCACGGTGTTCCGCTCGTGTGGCCTCGGGCACTCAATCTTTCTCCGCTGGGCAAGTGTCAAAGTCGTTGTGGTCTGTTCCTCGGCATCGTAGCACCAGAAACAGGCTCAGACACACAGACACAATCCCATATGCTCGCCTCGCATCTTCGTCCATAACCTTGGTCATCTTCAACTTGCGATCTTCTCTCCACTTTTCTTCAGAGCATTTATCTGATGCTCATAACGTTCGATAGGGACGACGTTGTTAACTCTGTCGTTGCAGATCCGGACTTGCCTGCCTTGCGGTTCGAGCCGAAGACCTTCCAGAAGCGCAGCGTTTCGTCAGCTGCACCCGACACGACAGTTGATCCATCCGGCGACGCGGCCAGGTGCAGTACACGCGACGTGTGTCCAGTGAGCTCCTTCACCTTGGTCATGCTCGGGTACTTCCACAAGCACAGCTCGTTCTGCGAGTAGCCGTGTGAAGACAAAAGCTCCTTCTCGGACGTTGACCACAGCAGTGAGCACACCTGCGAGCCCGTATCCACCGAGTTCAACAACGCGCCATTCGACGTGTTCCAGAACTTGATCGTGCGATCGGCCGTACCACCACCCGTCGCCAATAGGTTCCGCTCCCACGGACACCACGCGATGGCCTTCACAGCAGCCGTGTGCTGCTCCAAGCGGAACGCCGGCGCGTGCGTGCGGCTGCTGGCACCGCCACTGCCCAGCGATGTCGACGCCTTCCACAGACACAGCGTGTTGTCGTTGCCACCGGACGCAAGCATCGTGCCATCAGGGGACCACTGTAACCCACAGACCTCCTGCTCGTGGCCTGCCAGCGTCGCGATATTGTGCTGGCGTGCGCGCACATCGTGGTGGATGATGTTGCTGTCCCGCGAACCGGACGACAGAATGTAGCTGTTCCATGCGAGAGCTCCCACGCGCGACGAGTGGCCGTTCATGGAACGCACCTGCTTGAACGCCGCGACGTCCCACAGCTGCACCACTGACTCACTGGTGCCGATCGCCAGGTGCGACGAGCCGCTGGCGTCGCTCCACTGCACTGAGCTCACGTACTCGTCTCCTTCCAGGCTCATCAGTTCGTCGATCTCGCCCGTCTCGGCGTTCCACAGATACACACACTGGCCGAGCGCGACCGCGAGGATGTTGTTGGCGCCCCACGACAGCAAGTTCAAGTAGTAGTCGTTCATGAGCTCGGGCGCGTCCAGCACCTTGATCGGCGCCGACGGCACGTAGCGGTTGAGCTTGCGCGCGTTCGCGGCCGGGATCGAGCTGATCTTGTTGTGCGAGAACCGCGCCTGGAGCGACGACTGGAACGACTCGGGCGGCGGCACGGCCGGCTTGGCCGTGAACTTGAGGATTTTGTGCTTTTCCCCGTCTTCATTGCCCAGCAACGCACTCGCGAGACGCTTCTTGTACACGATTTTCTCCTCGTCTTCGGGCTGCGACGCGCCGCTGCTCGTGGCCGACGACGAAGACGCAGTCGTGGGGCGCTTGCTCTCGTCTCCCGATGGCTCAGGAGACGATGCGTCGCGCGATGGAGACGTGCGGCACTGGACGACGTCCATGTTCATCGCACTGCGGTTCGGGATGAAGCGGTCCGCGCGTGGCTGGTGTAGCGCACAATACAGATACAATCGAACGGTGAGAACACCACGTATACAGATACATCAACGCAGAGAGAGGGACGCGCGTACCGTCACGCTGCTGGTGCCGCTGACGTTGACGCTGCGCGCCTGGAGCGTCGCGCGGGAGGCCGATTTCTCCGCCGCCGCGGGCGTCGTGGCGCTGGAAGTAGGCGCAGATGACGCAGCAGACGCGGAGGGAGCCGACGAGGCCGTCGCCTCGCTGCGTACGCTCGTATTGCGGCTCGTGGAGCTCGTCATCTCGGCCATGTTTCCTTCTCGCGTCACCTCACTTTTGAATATGGGGGAATGAGATTGGCAGGGAAATGTTGGGAAAAAGTGAAGGGGGGATTCAAACCTTGGGATGGGAAGGTTTATTTTTCAAACGTTTGAAAGATTTGGATTTGAATCTGGTACACTGTACCGACGTTGTGGCACACTGGCTGCGCGGGCTTTTAGAGTGTTCTCGTAAAAACGTATACTGACCAGTACCGGTATGAGGTCGGTATGTCACACCTGTTTTCTAGAAGGTGCGGTTTCCTTTGGCGACTGCCGGTTCAGCAGCTCACCAGCAACAGCTCGTCATTTTGGATCAGCATCGGTCGGACCGGAGTCGTTTGACAGTCGACGCACGAGTACGATGGCGTCCCCTGAGGAGAACGGCGTGCCAACGGAGCAGCCGCAGAAGTCGGAGACTGGTGCGGTGGACGCGCAGTCGGCGCTGCAGACCAACATCAAGTCCAAGGGCCAGAACAGCTACTACTACGCGCACAAGAAGCGCGAGGGCGTGGAGATCCACCAATGGGACGGCAAGGCCGCCCCGCGATTGCTCAAGTCGGAGCAGATCAACCCGGATGAGGTCGAGCACGTGGAGTCCATCACGAACTACGCGTGGGCCGACGGCAAGAAGCGGGTCTCGGTGTACATCACGCTGCCGGGCATTGGTGCCCACGACGAGGAGCTCACGGAGATTGACTGGGTCGCGTCGTCGCTGGAAGTGCGCATTAAGAAGTATGAAGGCAAGACCCGTGTGCTGTCGCTGAAGCTGTACGACGAGATCTCGGATGTCAAGACCAAGCGCAAGGAGAACCAGCTCATGTTGCTGCTGCAGAAGGCGAAGGAAATCTCGTGGTACTCACTCAAGAAGGATGCTAAGTAAATGAAGGCAGTAAATGAAGGCGAAGACGGGCGACGCGCCTGCCATTGTGTGCCATTATAATTTGTGGTTGCGTCGCGATGGATCACTGTTCGTAGGGCACGTCCGTTGTGTACAAGACTTCGCCGAGCTTGTCGATGAGCTGGACGCGGAAGAGTTCTCGCGTCATGCGCACAGACATGAAGCCGTGGGTCATCGCCGCATGGACGAGATCTGGGTTCGAGCGGGAGTTTGGCTTGAGGTCGTGTACGCGGTAACCGCCCGCGCCCGAGACAAAGTAGTTCATGGTCCACGTGGACTCTGCATCGTGGCGCTTGATGTGCTGCTGGCAGTGGTCGTGGCCGTTCATGTACGCGTGCACCTTGTACCTCTTCAGCAGTGGGTCGAGAGACTCAATGAGCTCGGGCGTGTCGGCATTTCCAGCGTAGCTGTACACAGCCCAGTGGCCCACGACGATGGTCCACATGCGCTCTACGCCTGCAGGCATACCCGCCTTGAGCTGTTCTTCGATCCAGTCGTACTGCTCCAGCCGTGTCCTCTCTGATGACTGCTGGTTCATACTCTCCTTGCATCGGAAGTTGCGAGGCTCGTGGCCGCAGACGAGATCACAAGCGTCCACCACTACGATACGCAGAATTGTCTTGGGTGCGACTGGTCGATCGATCGTGTAGTAGCGCCTTGGGAAGTACCACAAGGAGTTCTTTGTGCTCGCGTACTCGAGCATGGCATCGATGGAGCCTTCGCAGTCGTGATTGCCAATGCTGGTGACCGGAAATGAGTTAGTACATCGCATATTCGATCCTCCATACAGCAATAACGACGAAGGCCACTCACGTGATGTACCATGGGACTTCCAACGCTGGATGTGCGTACATCTACGAAATTTCCCATGTGAGTTGTGGTTACCTCAATGCCCAACACAACATCAATCAAGCCACACCTTTTCAAAGCGCGTGGAGAGGACCGGGTCTTTTGCCGATGTGATACTACGGACAAACGCGAGTCAGTTTAGCCGTATAGTATTCCGATTCGTGCCTGATAGCGCAACGTACCCGTGCTCATAGATCTGGTCCCCGGTTGAAATCACGAATGCCGGCTTCGGGTTGAGCGTTGCCGCGTGGAACTTGAGTGTCTCGGCGACCTTGATCTGGCTCTGGTCGCCCGTGCCATAGTCACCGATCACGAGAAAGCGCGTTTCATCTGGGAAGGCGCTCTCGTACGAATCAGTGCTCACACCGCGGTCGAATTGGCGTCCGACCGTCGCCGTTTCTTGGTCCGACGGCCCGGAGAACGAGTAGACTACGACGAAGATCACCCACAGACCGAACATGGTGCTGCCGATGACCTTGAGCCAGTACTCGTAGCGCACATAATTACTGTTCACAGCGCTAGCGAAGCTGCGGCGCTGCACCTTGTTGTCATCGTCCTTGCGGATCCCCGCTTCCAGCAGCATGGTGCTCGGCTGCGGTCACTGCTGCATCCGTTTGGGATTGCTTTTCACGGCCGTTTCAATACGTGGCAGTGTATTAGTTTAAGATAGTAGCTCTTCAGTCCCCCGCGATTGTGACATGACCTGCTCGTCATCATTTTTCGGCTCCTGGTTGGCATGAAGATGAAGGCTCTGGGCGTGATTCCTGCGCGGCTCGGCTCCTCGCGCTTCCCCGGTAAGCCGCTGGCGGAGTTCTTCGGCAGGACGATGATCGAGCATACGTACCGCGCTGCGGCTGAGTCGAAATTGCTCAGTAAAGTGATTGTGGCGAGCGACAGTAGCCGCGTGCTGGATGTGATTGGCAGCATTGGTGGCCACACGATGCTCACGGGCGAGAGCGCAACAGGCACCGACCGCGTCGTGGAAGCGTTGAAGCGCATGAGTCCAGATGAGCTTGAGCAGTACGATATCGTTGTGAATATCCAAGGCGATGAGCCAGGCGTCAACCCGCAGCACATTGATCTGTGTGTCGAGGCGCTGCGAGCCGATGCTGGCAGCGTCATGAGCACGCTCGCAACTCCTATCGACGATGAATCGGATGCGTATAACCGCAATGTCGTCAAGTGCGTCACCGATATCAATGGGTAAGTCAGGCATTCTCGATTGCTTTCATGGTGGATGGTCTCGCGCATTTGCCTGACGTAACTAATCACTCGTTATGATGCAGCAACGCACTATACTTCTCGCGCGCCATGATCCCGCATTCCAAGAGTGGTAAGTTTTCTCCCAACAACGTGCCGTACCTGCGTCACGTCGGCATGTACGCATTCCGCAAAGACTTCCTGTTGCAATTCCCATCGATGCCCAAGTGTGTACTGGAAGAAGCCGAAGACCTCGAGCAGCTCCGCGTCTTGTACGCCGGCCACAAGATCAAGATCGTGTGTGTCGACCACACGATGCCGGGCGTGGACACCGTCGAAGATCTCCACGCACTTACGGCGCAATGGCATTCTCGTCGAGACTGAGCAGTCTGTGACGTGTGTAAATAGTACCTCCCTGCTAGACTAATACTGCAAAATACCTCCCTGTGAATGGTGCACCGCCCTCTAATATGAGCATGCATTTGGTCGCGACGTCGGTGGATACAACAGCAGCATTGGCAGAAGTCGGAAGCAAGCCGCGATGTTCGCCAAGCCGCAAAAGACCAGCGGCAACTCGCTGCTCAAGAACAAGGACGTGAAGAAGTTCCGCAAGGACCTATGCATCCGGTTCCAGCATGCCTTCACGGACGAGCAGCTCCAGGCGGTCGTGCCGAACAAAGCCACGATCAAGAAGCAGAGCTTCCAGGCGCCATCGCGTATGGTCGTGTACGTGAACGAGGACACGCGAGAGCCCATTGCGTTTGATGCCAATGGAAAAGGTGACGCGCTGTGCTTCTCAGTGTATGCGATGTGGCGTGTGGCGGAGCTGCTGCCGCGACTGGTTGTGCACGCGCCTGTCAGTGAGTTCGTGCTGCGTGGGGCCGATGTGATGCTGCCTGGTGTCGTTTTCACGTCCATGGAAGAAGTGCAGTCGCTTCGTAAGGGTGAGCTCCGGGCCGTGTACGCGCGTGGTAACCCGCATGCATTTGCGATCGGTGAGTTGCTTGTCGACGCGGCGGATATTCAGAAGCACGGAAAGACGGGAAAGGGACTCCAGATTCTTCACTACTTCGGCGATGAGCTGTGGAAGATGGGACCACAGACTGCACCAAACGATGGGTTCCCAAACTTGGCGAAGAGCGGAACAAAGGCGGTGGTCAAGGCGATTGGAAATGGTGGCGCTGCAGTCGAAGACAGTGACGACGACGAGGAAGAAGATGGCGAAGAAGATGACGCAGGTATTGATTTGGGAGGCGTGTCGTTGGAGGAAGCCGACGATCTTGAGGAGAAGGCGGCCGCTGGCGCCAAGGTTGGAGAAGACGATGACGCTGATGAGGAACCGGTCGCTGTTTCGAAAGAGGAAATGGATCAGCTCTACTACCAGTCGCTTCTCCAGGTTCTACGATCCGGTCGCCTGAAGGAGAAGCAGTTGCCCATGCTTGCGAGCAACTTCCACTCGACTGTACTGCTTCCATGCCGCCCAGCGGGTTCGACACTCAACATCAAGCAGTCCAGTCACAAGAAGCTGTCCGTGTTCCTCAAGACCATGGGCGTACGGGGATTCTTGAAGGTGAACGAGAAGAACGGCGTGCAGTCCATCACAGCCGTCGTCTCTCGCCACCCGTACGTGCATTCTCTCTTCACTCGTAGATTTTGTTCCCCTATCTAACGTATTCTCTGATGACTACAGGGAAGCAGTATCACACACGCTGTACCGCACAGCGGAAGACGAGAAGCGCGACGAAGAAGCTGCTGCTTTAGCCAGCGGACGAGCGGCGCCACCGCCCCCGGGCACCTACGCCCCTGACGTGCAAGAGTTCATGGGGCTCTCTCAGCAGCTCAAACGCCTGCTGTCGGAAGACCGAGAGCTGGCTGTTCATTTTGAAGACGTCACACGCAAGGACGGCAAGCGTCACTTTGTCGCGGTCGAGGTGCGCGATCTGATCAACAAGTACATTGACGTCGCGCGACTCGTCGATCCAATGGACAAGAAGTACGTGCGTCTCAACGGTCCACTCACGGACGCCGTGTTCAATGGCGGGAACAAGATGCCCGCGGGAGGATACCCGACCAGTATGGCTCGGCCAGACCTGTACGCCATCCTCATGGGCAAGTGTACCAAGTATCACCGTGTGAGCTTATACCCAGGCCACGAACCGAAGATCCAGGCGGGAGCGATCCGCAAGATCGAGATTCTGGCTGAGCAGTCCAAGAAACACCGCAGTTCCACGATCACAAGCATCGCGTACTACCAGGGCTTTGGTATTGACGGCGCAACGTTCGCAAAGGACGTGCAGAAGAAGTGGGGCTGCAGCGCGACGTTGCAGCCTTCAGAAGACAAGAACCGAGGCGATGAGATCAAGGTGCAAGGCCACATGGTCAACGAAGTGCTCGACTACTTGGAGAGTAAGTACAAGATCCCAGCGGTCAAGTACACCAACGTTAGCTACGGCAAGGGCGTCAAAGCGAAAAAGAAGTAGTTTGTTTGTTCGACTGTGGTCATCTACCTCAAAATGCGAATTTTAAGCACCGTACTCTTCCATGAACGAGGTACTGGACGACGCTGTGGTGGTCGTAGCCTTCTTCTGACTCGAAGCCGCACTAGACGCTGTAGACGCTGTAGACGCCGTCTTCTGCATGGCCTTGCGGCGCGCAGCAGACGAAGTCTTCTTTTTCTGCTTCTTCTTGGCGTTGTTGTTGCCCGCAGTCTTCTTTTCCCGCTTGCGCAGCTCTTTCTTGAGTCGCTGAGCTTCGATCGGGTGACGCAACATGGCGTGGTACAAGGCCAACACCAAGACGACGGTCAGCATCGCGTAGAAGATGTTGTGTTCCTTCTTGAGCGCGAGAAGCGTGAGCACACCAAGCTCCATCACGAGCGCCACAAGCGAGTGGAGCGCGACTTCCGTCTTGCTCTTGTCCAAGAACTCACGGTACTTTTGTGCCTGCGCATAGTTGCCGCTGCCACCTCCACACAGTCGGCACGATCGCGTGCAGAACGAGCAGTATTCACGCGGCTGCTTGAAGCGAAGCACACAGTCACATGCTACCACACGGAATGTTGGGCCGACGACAACGAGATCATTCTGCTTGGTGCGGAACTTGCGCGTCGAGCTGTTCTCGTATTCAATAAGCACGGCGCCTGGACCGCCGTCTTCAATCACACAACGAGGGCAGTTTTCAGCCGTAATTTCGACCCCTGAGTCGTTCTCTTCATCACCTTCAGCCGAGTCGAAAAATGCCGTTGGTGGCAGAGGCACCATCTCGGACTCCGTCACGGTGATGAAGTATCGGAAGAGAGCGAGCACAGCGATGACCGAGGCAGCATGGCCGAGCAAATCATTGGTGAGCACCGTGGGCGGAAAGCGCACGACGTCAAAGAAGAACACGACCTCGCCCAACCACGTCAAGGACGACAGTCCAAACAACGCGAACAATGTTGCGCGATAACGCTGCTGGTCAGCAGTCAAATTCTCAAGCTTGACACCGAGTTCGATCACGTGAAGCACGAACATCAGGACGGAACTGAGCACAAGCAGGGCCAGATGACGAGGCGACGAGCCCAGCGACAGCAACTCGAAGTCACGCACATGGCCGAGCAGCTGCACGAACACGTAGATCGCTGAGATGATGAACCAGCGCTTGGTACGAGTGCGACGAGCGAAGGCAAGGGCAACAAGCACCAGCGGCTGCACGAGGACGCGCAACGCAGACATCACCAGCAGGAGAGTGTAGAGCAGGCCGATCGCGATCAAGTAGAGAGCACTCAACTCGGCCACCTCGACGCTGATACTCTTGACAATAGCGTACCGACGTCCCAATTCAGCAACGATAGCGGCGAAAACGACAACCACACCAACAAGGCCGCCGATAATCGTTGAGCGCTTCGACTGACCGGCCCCAGAAAGCTTCTCATCAATGAACGCGATTGCGACCTTGACAAAGCCTGGAGCGTGGACGGCAGGGTGCAGAAGTGTCGTGAGAGACGGGAAGTTCTCTTGAGTGGCAACGACAGCGGATGGGCCAGTGGATGATGGTTCAGCATTTAGGTCAAAGCGACGTTGCCAGTGAGCGAGCTGCATGTGGAAGATGTGGAGGACGACCAGGAACATCATCCAAGCCAGTGACAGTGAGCGGAGGTGGAGCAGTCGCAGCACCACTTGCGGCATGAAAGCGCCATACGAAGCAAACTCGTCAGCGCTGTGGTAGCCGTCCACAAGCGACTGGCTGTGCAGTTCGATCAGCGCGTCGACTTCGTCGTCTCCGGCTTCGTTGACGGCACCCAATAGGTGCGAGCGCGCGATGTGAAGACGCGTCTCTTCGTCCTTGATAAGGTCACGCGTGGTGTGGTCCACGACAGCGTCGATACTCGAAGCCACGCGCTTCAGCAGTTGATGGCACCACACGAGGCACTGGTGGTCAACCGTCAGGCCAATCTGCGGCACCTTTGACGAAAGAACAGCGACACCATGTGTCGCTGGTGCGATTTGACCCGTCAGCGAGAGCGATGCATGGATCGTCACGTCCTTGTGGCCGCCCGAAATCGAGAGGTACGCGGTGGAGGAGGCCGGCGTCGTATCCTTGTGCATGCGGCTGTACACGTTCTGCAAGTCAGCGTCGTACGGGAACACGGTCTTTGAGTACGGAGATCCAAGCGAGACCACATGCTGGATGGAGTTGCGCTTGTAGTTGGGCAGCAGCTGAGCCGTTCGCACGACCACGCCGCCCATCGAGTGCGCGACGATCACGACGCTCTCGGGAACCTTCTTGCGCTTGTCGCTGCCCTTGCTCTTACGGATCTGCTTCTGGTACTGCTTGAGGATCACACGCACTGCGTCGTTCACGAATCGCGCCTGGTCTTCCACGAATTGGCCGCTCAACGCCGTGAGCTCTTCCTGGAAATCGACAGCGAACACATCGTATCGGTTCGGGTTGATGTCCCACAGGTGTCTCGACAGCGACCGCGCCTGCTTGTAGCTGCCCATGTGGCCCGGCACAAAGAGCACTGGCACGCCCGTGAGCTGGTCGCGGACGGTCTGCATGTGGACAGAATGGAGCGAATACTTGCGGTGGCTCGCGAGGTCTTTGAACCCGTCGAGATGCGTGTACATGGGCCAGGAGTAGGTCATTTCACAACCGGAAGACAGCGAATTCGTGCGCACAATGTCGACGACATACAGCGCCGTGAGCGCAATGCTCACAAGCGCCAGCAGCGGCAGCAACAGCCCGCGAAGTACCGCCATCTTCGTCACCGAAGCCTTCCAAGTTGGAACGTTGGCAATGACCAGGGGGACGCCACGCATGAGCTGCGCTGCTGGTGTTGTCCACACCACAATCCGTCGCAGTTAGGAACCTCGTCTGATATCAGCCACAATCGGTTATTAGCATCAGATCCAAGAAAGTGACCTGAGCGGAGGCAACAATGCCTTCTTGTCATTGGGCGCTCGCCAACCAGAACGCCAACAATCCAGACCGAGAGAAGCGGCGACGTCCTTGAGGTGAAAGCACGCCGACAGGAACCGACGCGAGCGACGCTAGCGCGTGACGAGACCCGCCACGCATCCAGCTACGAGCATGGAGCAGCAGCAGGCTCAGGCGCGGACGCCGTCGCGCAATTCCGATGGAAATCGCGGCAACAGCGACACCAGTAGCGCCGGTGCAAGCCACGGCAACAGTTCGCAGAAGCGAAAGCGGAACAACGCGAAGAAGCGGCGACGTGCGCGCGCCAGCGGCAGCGGAGACGACGCGAAGGCGGCTAGCCATACAGTCGAAGGAAACACCGTGAATCTCGCGTCAGAAAGCGACGATGCGGACGAGGAAAAGGCAACGGAAGTGACAGGAGAAGACGCGGCGGAGTCCAGCGCCGATTGGGGATGCCCCGCCTGTACCTATCTGAACGACGCGCTGCGGCGCTTCTGCGAGATGTGCGGCACGGGCAATCCGACCAAGCCAGCGAAAGAGGCGGTGCCGATCGACTGGAGCTGCGTGGCGTGTACCATGAAGAACGCGCCGACGTCGCGTGCTTGCACTGTGTGTGGCACCATCAACCCGAATCCACCAGCGATGCCGTCGATTCTGTCGATTGCACGGCGCTCGCTGCACGGCGGCGTGCTTCTTGGCGGTGGTGAGGACGATGACGATGACGATGAAGAAGACAGCGATGGACAGGACGACGATGGAGATAGTTCGAGTAGCAGCGACGGAAGCAGTGAGTCCGAGAGCGATCGGCAATTGGAGTGTCCGTGCGTTGAATGTGGCGCTACGATCGGCGCCGAGGAATCAAGCTGTCTAGACTGCAATGCACCGCGTCCAGTGCCACGTCGCAAGCTCAAACGCTCCAGTTTGTCGGCGCGGCTGCAGAAGGTCACGAAGAAAATGGCCAAGCACGACAAAAAAGACAAGAAGAAGAGCAAGAACGCGTCGTCCAAGCCGCCGGCTCTGAAGAACGCGTACGGTGTGTCGAGTGATGTGTTGAAGAAGCTGATGGAGGAGCCCACGGGCAGTAAGCTCTTCGACACACTACAGACGTTGACCCACACGTTGGCGATGATGGATGCGTCAGCCGACGGGGAGTGGGGAGACATGCACGGAGCTGGCGGAGCCGGCTTTCTTCTCCATGGCTTTGGCGGAAGCAGCAGGTCCGATAAAGGAAAAGACACGGCCTTGCTGGGAGTGCTGGCGTCCGTGTTTCGAGACGAGCGTTCGCAATTTCCGGTTGAAGTCCGCCTTTTTGCCGTCCAATCAATTAACTATTTACTCAAGATGGACCGCCACCTCTTCAAGAAGGAGGATGCACTTGAAGCCGTGCGAATATTCCTCGCGGCGTTGAAGAAGTGGAGTCTCGCGCGACGGGAGACTCGTGGCTCGGCACGACGTGCGGGCAAGGACGAGCAGATGATCGTGGAAGAGTGTGTTAACGGGCTGTGCGGACTCTGCGGATCTGAAGGCGCGATGCTGCGAGAGCTGATGAAAGACAGCGCGTTTGAAGACTTCCTCGACTTTCTCGCGCAGCTGGCCTATGAGGATTCCAGCGGACTGCACACAACGACGATGACGAGCTCGTTGGAGGTGTTCCAGAAATGTTGTTCGAAGATCAAATGGGATGGCTCTGGTGACGGCAAAAAATTGGACGAGCTGCAGTCAGTGCAGCGTGAAGAACATCAGGTCAAGCTTGCCAAGCGCATTGTCGCTCTACTGCGGTTATTTCTGAAGCACAAGCTCACAGCACTGCACGTGAATGCATCGAAATGTATGCTACTGCTGTTCAACCGCATGCCGCGGGACCAGCAAAAGAACAAGACGATGGTGTCTGCACTCGTGACGGCTGACATGATACTCGAATTGGTCGCGCTTCTTACGAGCAACAATCCTGATGAGCCCGACGATTCTCGCCAAGCCGCTGCGACGCTGTTGATCCATCTCCTCGACAATCGCCAGGAACTGTTGGAGCTTGTTGTGCGCAACAAGATCTATGATCCTCTCTTGGATGGTATCGTGGAGTTGCTCCAGCAGCCGAATGCGAAGAGCGCGCTGATCACGCACGCACTGAAACTTGTTTCCCTGCTGATTCGTCGTGTGTGTCGAACACCGTCGACAATGTCTATGAAGCCTCGCGCGACCACACCAGTGAAAGATGCGGCTTCACATGAACCTCGAAATCGCCTTCGGCTTGACTCGTCACCTGATCCGGATGTGCTTGCCAATTTGTTGCTCGACTTCATTCGTGCTGACTCGATTCCGGCAGTCAGCACCTTGCTGAAGGACGGTGCTGATCTCAACTTTCCCAGTATTTACGATGCAAGTGGTGTGGAAGTCGAGAAGCCGCTTGTCGTCGCCGTCGACGTAGCTTCGCTTTCCATGGTTCGCTTCTTGATCACGCGAGGTGTTGACGTGCATCAAACCGGGCCATCTGGAACCGCGCTCCACGTCGCTGCTGCAGCTGGACGATGTGACGTCGTGTCGATTCTTCTTGAATGCGGTGCACGTCCGACCGATATTGATCGCGAGGGCCGCACGGTGCTGGAGCGTTTGAACGAAGTCGATGCTTCGATCGGAGATTCTTCAGGTGGAGCGGTCTCGCCGGTGAGAAAACTTCTCGAGCTGCATCAGCGTGTTCTTCGGATGGATGAAGACAGCGATGGAATGGACGACGAAGGTGATCACCTCCGTAGTCGTGCTCGCTTTTTGGTGGCCAGTGCGGGACGTCCTGCGTTCGGTGGAGATATGGACGATGACGAATTTGATGAGGACGAAGACCAGTTCTATTTAGATGAAGACGATGATGACGGTGACGACGACGAATTCGATAGCGACGAAGATGGGGAGATGTCGAGCGGGGACGATGAAGGTGAATCATCGAAGCAAACTGCAGATGAGCGGGAGGCTGCGTCTCCAGGGGAAAAGAAGAAGAAACGACGACGTGAGTCCGTGGGATCTGATGCCAACGACGCGAAACGTGCAAAGCGAAGCCGTCAGTTGACCACTGGTCAACCGGCGGCGAAGGTTGCAGCCAGTTCTACTGTTCCCAAGAAGGATCAAGTTGGTGAGTCGGTGCAAGCAACTCCCGAGCAGGTGTTTGCCTTTAGCGACAAGATTCTTCGCTCGCTACTTCAGACATTGAGAGCAGTTGACCACCAAAACGTCAGCCGGGCGGTGTTGTCTACGCTGGCTAGCTCTCTGGAGATGGCACCATCGAAATTGGTGCGCTCAATAGCGGACACCGACATCTCACTACTCCTCGAAACGGTAAACCACTTGCTCCAAGGTCCAGCTATGAGCATCAAGACCACCGCCGTGACAATGTCTCCCAAACAGAGCGATGATGCAGAACCGGCGTCTGCCTTGCCATCGTCCAAGAGTTCAGTCGCTGCTGCTCAAGCCTCACAGAAAGCAATGCTCGCGTCTTACATCCTCGCCTTGCGGATCCTGCAGGCGATCGTCCGGAAGTCGGCGAAGGAGTCGTCTGTCTTCTACGAGATCGAGCGCCGAGGGATATGCGACCAAATTGAGCGCTTGCAAGCTCACTCGATCGAGTCCGTCGCAGCATCCAGTGAAGACGATCGTCACACCAGTAGAAGTCGACATGGTGGAATCTTCGGGCGAGGACTCCAGCTTCTCGAGTATCTGCGCGCGAATATGGTTGAAAGTGGCATGTTACACCTCCACCGTTTGAAGAACATGACCCGGCGATTGTCAGAGATCAACGAGGGTACACCTGCTGCTGAGCGTGACATGGTTCTCGTGGATTTGGTCGAGCTTTTCGAACAAGAAAACTCAATCACGTCCCACGAATTTAAGCAGTCAAGCTTACTCGAAGCAATTCTAACGTTTCTGGTTCCTTCCGATCGTGTGGATCCTGCCGAGCGTCGCGTAGCTTTGCTTCTCGAGCATTTTTCAAGATCGCCCGAGGCATTTCGCAGCCTGATCGCTCGACTTCAAGCAGTCGTAAACCAAGAGGAAGACTTACCGATGGTCTCCTTCTTCTCCGGTAAGGGTCGGGAACTGTATCCGCTGACGAAGCAGCTCAAGATTGTGTGCTCCCGTCTTCAACAAGAAGCTGAGAAGAGTGAACCAGTCGTGCAGAAGATGCTTCAGCTGTCGCCTTTGACGCATTTCCAGTCGTTTGAGAAGACCATTTTCCGCTGCATGCCTGTGAAAGACGCGAAACTGTCTTCGTTCTACTTCAGCCTCGTCGGCCACCGGGTCCACCGAGCAGTTGATGGCAAGTGGAAGAAGTTTTGGGTGTGCGGATACGACTCCCACCGCGGAATGCATCTCGTCAAACCTGAAGACGATGCGCGACAGGAGGCCACTGAAGTCGTTCTACACGACGCACAGTACAAGCTGTCAGATGGTGTTGACGTGTACGACGAGCTGTCGATCAACTTCGAATTATTTGGCACGCTACTGACGAAGGACTCGGCCAGCCAAAGCGGTGACGAGAAGAAGCGAAAGCGACAACACAAGAAGCGCCGAAAGCTGTCGATATCGAGTGGCTCCGAATCAGCTGATTTCGCTGTTGAAGTCCACAACATCGGAGGTGTGAACGCTGGAAAAATGAAGGGAGCGTGGTACGCTGGTGAGATTGTCGAGGATGTCAGTACGAGCGAGCTACCTTCGGCAACAATCCAAGCTGGTCGCGATTACTCAGTTCGACTTCTATCGAGTGGTAAGATGCTGAAGAAGGTTCCTGCAGAGACCCTTCGGGTCCGCAGTGAAGTTCCTCAGGTTGGCAGTGTGGTCGAGGTCGATGGGCTTCTTGGTGAAGTCACTCGGGTTGAAAGCAATGGCGCTGATGGAAATGGTGCCAGTGATCTGTTCGACGTGAAAGTGAGTCGAGATCGTGAGCGCAAGGGCATCAAGAAGCATCGTATCCGTTACCCGCCGTCTGGAAGCTCAACTGGAACGCCATCGTCAACCTCTGCGACTTCCGCAACGATTGAAGCGATGAGTCTTAGCCGATTGTTCCCTGCCCGGGAGAGCTCTTTGGCAGCAGGAAGCGTGGGTGAGTATGTGTGGGTTCCACCACAGGCTACACGTGGTGAAGGATTGCACTCCGGTGAGCTCTATATGGCTGGCAAGATCCACAGCTTCCCACCTGGGCCTGATGCCCTTGGCCCCTCTGCTTCAGTTTACGTGGAATTGTCTTTCGGCCAAGAAACATCGGTAGTCAAGGTGGAGCAGTCTCGCGTCATCAACTTGTCCAACGGACGCAGTCGGCTTGGGTCTTCCCGCTTGCTGTCAGCCCTCCAGAGCGCAAGTGAACGAACTGGCTCGTCGTCGGGGCTGCCACTGCACCGACTGTTACAATCGGCAGCGGAGGGAAACGAGCTGTTCGGTGGCCGTACGCTCTCAGGATCGAGCTCGACTCTCGATCACTTGCGGCAGTTGCTTTCACAGTCGTCTTCATCATCTCGGGAGTCTGCATGGACAAGCCTCTTAAATGGCGCCTCAACTGACAGCACAACCGCAGCTGCTTCTTCGGTATCATCGGACGGTGACGTCGAAGCCAAGAAGCAAGTGAAGCCGAAGGAGAAAGACGCGCCTGCTCGGCTGGCTCACGTATGGAGCCTCATCAACACGCGCGAGAAGAAGTGTGCTTGGAAGTGCACACGACCGCCCAGGGTGAGCTTATTGCTCGGCTACGAGCGTTGTGAGAACACGGAGGGCCACGAGCGCAACTATGAAGAAGAGTTTGGGGCGTCAAGTGTGCTTTTCCCATCCAAGAAGAAGTCGTCGGAAGTGTCGCTGACCGAGCAGGATCCGGTCACGAACAAACAAGTCCTGAAACCGAAGGTCGTGGAGGCATTGACGAGCGTGTTCGAATCATTCGAAGCAAGTGAGAGAGCTTTGCGAGGTACGCTATCAAAGCATTCCAAGAAGGCCAAGAAGAAGAGAAAACTGAGCATGCAAGCAGGAGACGCATCCCAGGATGGCGAGAGAGAGAAGGTGTCACTGTGGAACATCGACAAGTTCAGCGCTTTCACCAACGCTGCATTTGGTGAGTCGGCGGTGGAAGATCCTGAAGGCTCGATGGTCGACAATTGCGTCCATTTCTCCATGTTTGCTCTGCCCGCGACAAAACGACGCGAGTTGGACCTCGATGGATTCTTGGCGTCAGTGTTGGACATGTGCAAGAGCCTCCACACTGCTCGGCATTTGTTCGCATACCTCGTCTCCCATGGCTACTGCTCCGCTTCGCAACTCGTGGGTGATAACAAGCAATCACAAGCTTCGACAGCTGAGCCGAAGAAAACCGAATCCAAGGCCACGAGTACCAACGCGCTCGAGATGAAGTCATTCACGTCCGACCAAAACATGCTGAAGTGTCTGGTGGACATGCAACGAGACGACGCCAACAACAGGACCAGTTCTCCACCATGGAAACTCAAGTACTACGTGCAATGTGACATATCTGTGGACTGGTCTGCAGTGACAAAGCGAGAGAGTGCTGCTGGCGAAGAATCACTAGAGCCAGCTCACCTCCGCGACATCACGGGCGTGGCTTCGGACTCGGCGATGATGAAGTCAGTTCGCCTGCTGAATTTTCTCCACGAGGCTCACGCTGAAAGCCAAATCCCGTTGACCGACGATGTCTGGCAAAATGCACGACTGGCGAAGAAGCTGGAGACGCAGTTGGAGGATGTGCTATCTGTCTGTAGCGGTGTCTATCCTGACTGGTGTGATGCAGTGGTGTCAGAGTGCAAGTTCTTCTTCCCTCGTGAGCTTCGAGAGAGGCTTTTCCAGGCGACATCTTTTGGATGCACCCGGTCTCTTCACTGGTTCCGAAACCAGCTCAACATGGAAGACGCGGCCGGGACAACGAGCAACAGTGACAGCCTGGTGAACGGCGGCATCGCTGCCGCCGGCACCTACAACCACGAGATCAGCATCTCGCCCATTCCGAAGGAGCGAGTGAAGGTGAATCGCGACAACATCCTAAACTCGGCGGAAGCTGTGATGAAGATGCACGGAAAGCGCAAGGCCATTCTCGATATCGTGTTCATCGGTGAGAAAGGCTACGGATCTGGTGTCACTGCAGCATTCTACTCGGCGACGGCGCAGGCCCTTCAATCGATTGCGGAGAACCGCAAAGAGCAAACTCGTTGTTGGGTGTCTGGTATCGAGGACGATCGAGAAGACGTGGAGATTCGTCATCCAAACGGACTGTTTCCGTTCCCGCATGTCTCCAGTCCAGCCACCGCAAAGGTCGTCGAGCGATTCCGAATGATGGGCCGCCTGTCTGGCAAGGCCTTGATGGACGGCCGCTTGTTTCCACTGCCGCTGTCGACGCAGTTCATGAAGTTGGTGCTGGGTCAGCGAGTCAGTGTGGACGAGCTGGAAGAAATCTTCCTTGGACCGGGCAAGGTGATCAAGTCTATGAAGCGCGTCATTGACAAGATGGACGCTGGTGTGGATGCATCGTCTATCCAAATCGACGGCATGCAAGCAGCGGACTGGCTGGAGGCAACGGGATTCACGTTCATCGACCCGCTCTCACAAAAGCCACTGGAGCCGAAGGGAGAAGACAAAGATGTGACCCTCGGCAACCTCAAGACTTATGTCGACAAGGTTGTCTCCTTTTGGCTAGAAGATGGTATCCGCGCGCAGGTGGAGGCGTTCCGCGAAGGTGTTCGTGATGTGCTTCCACTCGAAAAGCTCAAGCTGCTCTTCATCCCGGAGCTGCTATCGCTGATGTGCGGTGACGCTGACATCTCATGGGACGCGGAGTCTCTGCTCACCTCCATGAAGCTAGCACACGGCTACACGAAGGATTCCACGCCCATCAAGTTCTTCATCGCCTCGCTCGCCGAGATGAACGTCCGCGAACGACGCGAGTTCCTGTTGTACTCGACGGGCTGTCCCAACCTGCCAGCCGGGGGCTTCCAGGCCTTGCGTCCCCCGTTTGAAGTCGTGCGTCGAGTCGTAGACACAGACAACGTGGACCAGGCGCTGCCATTCGCACGCACGTGCACAAACACGCTCCATCTCCCGGCTTACAGCAGCAAGCAAGTCATGGACGAGCGGCTCCATTACGCCATCGCCAATAGTGCGGGCGTGATTGATCGTGATTAGTTTAGTCTCGCTAGACAGTTGAATTAGCTTTATTTCCTAAATTTTGAGATAGGTTTTTCCGGAATCTTCAATATACGATTTTCATCCAATCACATGCTGATAATCGAACCTAGAAAGTTCAAAATCGGGATTTTGTAAGTTTGGATTGGACGGACTTGCCCAAATACTTCGAGAAGCTGAACTCGTGAAGATGAAGGTGACGGTGAAGCGGTGGCACGGCGTCGCGACGTGGTCGTGGGGCGTGGACGAGGAGTGCTGCGGCATCTGCCGCTACGCGTTCGAAGCGTGCTGTCCCGAGTGCACGCAGCCAGGCGACGGCTGTCCGCCAGGTGGGCTAGTCGTGAAGATATGAGCAGCTACTCAGCCCAGCAGCTAATGCAAATGTGTGTGATTGGGTTGGAAACAGTGTGGGGCGCCTGCAACCACGCGTTCCACATGCACTGCCTGGTCAAGTGGCTCGACACGCTGCAATCCGCGCGTCAGCACTGTCCGATGTGCCGCCAAGAGTGGAAGTACCGCGGCTAATAACCTTGTTACATGTTAAGCTTATATTTTGAAAAATTGGAAATGAAAGGAAGACTCTTGTCGTGGAGATGCTGGTAGAAGACATGGAAGCACTACTGTTGCATGACGCGGTTGAGCTTGAGCGTGCGCTGGTGGTAGAGCGTGCGCTGTGGGATGTACTGGCTCACGAACGACGGGAAGTCCATGTCGCCGTGCGTGAACTGGCTCGCCATCTCGTCCGACGACTCGTCCAGCGCGCGCGTGGCGGCCGCGAGCTGCTCCAGTAACGCATCCGGACGGTGACGCTGTAGTAAAATCAACAGATTAGATAGAATTTCTTCGCTAGTCCCAACAAGTTCACCACGTACCGCGACGATGCGCTGCTGGCGTGCCTGTTTCTCGGCGAGCGACGTCTGGGAGACTTGCAGTTCGCTGCGCAGCTCCGCGACTTCGCCCTGCAGCCCGCGCAGCTTCTCCTCGTAGCTTAGCGTCTTCTCCGCGATGCTCATGTTGCCATTTAGCACTTCCTCCCGCAGTCGCAGGAACTCCTTCACGGTCTCAATCTTGCGCACAAACGCCTTGAGCGCATGGTGGTCGTTGGCTAGATTCTCGAGCTGCGCGACGCTGTATTGACAGAGGAGCACGTTGATAAGTTTGGCGGCATAGGCCAATGTAGCCGCTCAGGAGATGGAGACGTACGAGAGCTCTTCGAGTTCTGGGAAAATCGCGGGAATCACGGGCATTTGCGAACGCTGCAGCTGCGGCGGGTCGTTCTTGGGCGTGTGGGGCGGCGGCGACGGGGCTGGTGGGGGCTGCGAGCCTGGTGTAGGGTAGTGGTATGGTGCTGGGTAGGCTGGGGGCTGCTGTTGCTGCTGTTGCTGTTGTTGCTGCTGCTGCTGCTGAGGCTGATGCGTGGCGGCGAGCAACGTGGCGGCCTGGCGACGCAACTCCGCCGCGATCTCCGATACTGCGAGTGAGAAAATACACCAGACGCCCAGTCAGCTACACTACAAAAGACCGAATGAGGATACGAGTGACATACAGATGCGGCCAAGGTCCGAGTGCGCTGTCCACTGGATGAGATCTGGGTGGGACTGGACCGTGCCATTCATATCCAGCCACGGATGCTGCACTGGAAACGATGCCTACGACACATGCAGAACTCTATTAGCCACGACAGCACGCGCATTGAATAGATCCATAGAGCGTGGAGATCGTACCTGGACATGGGGCGCGCGCATGGGGAAATCCTGCGAGAGCGTTCTGCACAAGTATTCTCACATGTCACATAAAGAGCTCTTCGATCTTTCGCCTGGGGGGAATACGACGTACACTGTGAGGAAGAGCGGCCCGCGCTGCGTGTCGGTCACCGGCACATCGAATGTCGTCTGCGCGTGGTTCTTCGCGCGTCCACCAGCGCGTACGAGACTCGCTAACTGCCGTCCGCGTCTGTTGCCACGCAAAATCCACATTTTGCATCGTGTTCTCCGTCAGTTTCTCGGCGTTTGAAGCCGTTATTGCGTGGAGTATACGCATACGTACAAGCGCTCGAGCTCGCTCTGCTGGGTCTCCTGGTTCTGTCTCGTGGACGTCGTCGAGCGCCGCGAGAAGAACGACATATTGCCCAGGTGCTGCCCGGTTCGCATGAAGAAGTTCTCCCTCAGCATGACAACTCATTAGGGCTGCTCGAGCGACATTCGTGCAACATTTCAATTTGATTTGTCGACAATGTCGAAAATACTGCGATTTGTCGAAAATAGATCTTGAAAAGCCGCGAAAGGCGGTCTGAAGAGACCCGACAGATCGTTTGCTGGCTATTCTGGCCCCCCACTCAGCTCCAAAAATGGCCAACGACCATGACGGCCTGGACTATGGCGGGCTTGGGGTCCAGTGCACGCGAGCGACACGCCATTCTCGTCGCGTTTGAAGTCGTCGCATCACGCTGCGCTAGCTTGGTCGACTGTCGTCCCGTGGGGTGTGAACGAGTGACCGACTGCCTGGAATCCGACCCCGCATCTCCAACTCTTCAAGCACCATGCTGCGGCGTCAAAGCATCGGCCAGGAAGGCGCGTCCGCCGAGTTCTGCGACCTCTCTGTGCGTTGTGTGGTTTTGATTTATCACTAATGACATGGCCAAGCTGACAGTGCGGGAGTAGGGACGAGGATTGACCACGTCGCAAGTCGAACGCACCCTCCGAGTCTTCGACACGGCGGTGGTGATCGACATGTCAAACAACGAGCTGGAGCAGATCCCAGCGACGATCCCCAAAGACCTGGTCGCACTGGACGTGTCGTTTAATCTGATCTCGCACGGCCACGGACTCGAGCGGCTCCAGTTTCTCCAAGAGCTCCATCTCGGGTTCAATCGACTTGCCGACGTGAGCATTCTCGAATTCTGTCCGTTGCTGCAGCGTCTCAACTTGAGTGGCAACCGATTAATGAACACGCGTGGCATCGAGACGTTGGTGCATCTTGAGAACCTCAACTTGTCCGACAACCTGATCGAATAGTGAGTCGGTTTTCGATTCCTGATTGTCACCTAGTACTGAATGAATTGTCTTTGCTGTAGTCCGGAGGCTCTGCGCGCGCTGTCGATGAACCAAAACCTGACGCATCTCACGATCCACGGCAACCCCATCGCCCACAAGGGCAACGTCGACTACCGCGTGCTTGTGCTGGACATGATCCCGAGCGTGTTGTTCCTGGACGACAAAAAGATCCGTGCATCCACCAAGTCCAAGCATCTGGAGCCGCAGAATGCCTCGAACGGAGGCTCCTCCGCTCCTACCAAATCGCTGTCGTACTGTACGTCTCTCGGAACTCTTGTTGTTCCACCATTTCACAAAGACTGACTTGTTAAGTGCCTTCATGTAGCTCGGATATATGACGACAAGAAGCAGTTTGTGATCCGTCACCAGCAAACGCGGCGGACTCCAGCGACGCGGCCTACTCCCATACTCTTGGGAGATCCCAACCTGCCACCGAAATACGAAGGCAACACGATCTTCTTGCAGTCCCCGAAAGCCACGACGATCACACAGGACCTCAGTGCGCCGTATCCGACTGCTGACCGGTCACCACGACGCGAAACCATGACGGTCATGCCACCACCCGCGCCTTCCAGTGACGTGACGGCCGCTCCGATGCAAATGGGGGCGTCAGTGAGGCGTGCATCTCCAACGGCGGCCGCGGGGGCACCGTACATGAGTCTGTATGACCGACTGGCTGCTGCAAACGGCATCACAGTGAACAAATCACCGCCAGTCGAGGACGAAGCACCGACCAACCAGACGAAGAGCAGCCACAAACACGGACTGGCGTCATCCCAGACGAAGCGGCCAAACTCCTCACACTCGCGACGGAACGACCCAACGAACACCTCCAACGGCACCAACCAGCCTCCCGCACAAGCATCAGCACAGAGATCTGTAGATTCAGGCACAGGCAGACCGCCGTCGCGAGGTGAGACCACCGATCCTTGGCTTGTGTAGCATTGTCTGACTGTCTCTCACACTGTGTGCTTGTCCGTTCAGGTGGAATTCAACCATATTCCCAAACCGCACCAACGCAAGCGGCAACTTACCATGGAGGTGACAAGCAACTGGCATCACCACCACGACGAACCTCCCACTCGATGAGATCTCCACCCCGATCCGCAGCGTTGTCGACACCGCAGTCAGCGCCTCAGCAGGCTGGATACCACCCCGCGACTCCTTGCGCACCTGCCCCTACACACCACACAGCAGCACATACCCCACCGTCCGCAACGCCGCACTCTCTTGATCCAAAGCAGCAGAATGTGCTCAGTGTGATTCAGAACCTTATCCACCACAAGAAGCAGACACTCGCGACACTGGCACGGCAATCTTCCTCCCCCAATGCGACCACGGTGTACTCGTCGTGATCAACCTCACTCCAGAGTGTGATCGCCTGGCCCTTGTTGATGGTGTGTCCGCGTAGAGTTGCCATCCCGAGTATCTTTTGAATAAATAGACTGGGAGCACAACTTCACCTCAACGCGATCCTCATTCTGTTTGCCCGAGATCCACGTCACACGCTGCTGCGCCTAGCAATTCCACGCAGTTGACCGCGGGGAAGTAGAACAACTGGTCGCGATCGTTGTCCACAGTGCGCAGTTGGCCAGGCGTCCACGAAAGCAGTGACATGTGAGCAGGTTTCTCCTTGGACACGTCGAAGATGCTTCGCGGCTTGTTCGGCTGCAGTCGCGTCGACTGGGAGCGGCCCATACGTGCATAAACTAGCTCTTCTTCCACGAGTTCATCGAGTAGACTCCGCGTGTCTTGCAGCGTCAGTGCGCGATTCATTTTCTGGTACACGAGATGATCGGGAATACCGGGCGAGCACATGACGATATTCACCACTCGGCGCTTCAACGTCATCGCGATTTTGGTGTTGACCGTGCCATCCAAGTGGAGCCATGGGCGCGCCACAACGGATCGATCTTGGTCGAACACGAAGTGAACCTTGTCTTTGGTCGAGTCACTGCTCACACGGTACGGTTTCAACGTCCACATGGATGCGTGAGCCGCCGCCACCAGATGGATAGCGTCGGAACCGTTAACTTCAAAGCACGTTCGCGCAGTCAACGCAGTCTCAATAGCTCGCTCCAGCAAACGGTCTCGTCCATCGACTTGCTCGACACCCATCTCCTTCTGGAAACGACTGTGAAGCTCGCTTGCAGTCAGCCCATTTCGATCAGCTTCCTCCAACACAGCTGACAGCCACTCAGCGGTCTTCGCAGCCAGGCTTTGATCATTCGGGAGGTGTGAGACGACTCGCTTACGGCTCTGGACATCGGTCGAGAAAGCTTGCATGAGCGGAAGTTGCGGAACTTCACTAGCGCGCTTGGTTCCACGATCATCAGCGAGCAGATTCCGACCGTACTGGGCTGTAACACCCCAGAACTCTTTCAAAAAATCTTCGACACTGGCGCCATCGAAACGCTTCGCAAGGTGGCCCGCGAATCCTTTCACAGCGAGTGATCGCTTGGACTCTTGGAGCGTGGGTGAGGACTTCGTACCCACGGAAGGTGTGAGCGAAGGCGCATCGCGCGACGGCATTGAGAACAAAGGCACGTAGAGCACTTCGCCCATGACCATAGCGGACATATCAATCGCGGTCTGCGCGCCTGGCGCGTTGGGCTCAACATCTTGTTCGAACGTCGCCTCGAACGCAGAGTCCTCTCCGTCAGCCTCCATCTCTGCCTCCTTCACGTTCTGCTGCAAGAACGACGCGTACTCGGCGGCAGCGCAGAAAAAGTCGATCGAGTAGTGAGGAATCTGCAGGCTCTTCATCTCGTGCACGTGGGAGTGGATGCAAAAGCCGCGTTGACGCTTGTTCTTGCCTTCCATCGCCTTCGAGGTTCTCGTGATCACACTCGACAGCCACAGGTACCTCCACACGAGCTTGACTTCGGCTTCCTTCCAGTGATTGCTCAGAAGCATGTCGGCCAAGACGGAATAGTAGCTTGTCTGTTCGTGGAAAATGATCTGCAACGCTCTGCACAGCAACGCCGTCAACTTTGGCTGCTTCAGAATCGCGATCTCTTCGTGAAACTCTCCCTTCGGATTCTTTGCGCGTGTGATCGCTGCCTTAGCTTTCTCCAGGCGGGCTTGTACGACAGGAATGGTCATGAGTTCGCGGACTCGAATCATACAATCTTCTCGCTTGCGATGCAGCTCGTCAGCTATAACCTTCCATGACATCTTCGTTCTCGATAACGCTGTCGTACGGAAAGCGACCCTTTCATCTCGCTTCTGGAGTGCCAATGGAACATCGATAAACCACTGATACGACAGCTTCTCGATGTAGATATCCATCAACCGAGCGTCGTCTTCACTGGACCACTTAGCGGCGCGCACTCTAGACTTGGCACCACCCCACGCATCTTGTTGACGCCAACGAGAGCCTGTCGAGCCTGACAGTTCATCGTCCTCCGCCTCGATATCTCGATAGACCGACGAAAATACCTGGCCCAACGCTTGTCGCTGCACTTTTTCCGCTCGTCCCGAGACGCGTGTTGGTTGAGATTGATAGCGCTTGCGCTTGAGCAATCCTCTCTCCTTCTGCTCTATTTTCACGGCGTCCGCGACGGCCTTTTCACGCTCTGTAACAGCACTGTAGTTCGACGTAGCACGTGGAACCCACACTTTCATGGCGTACATGTTGTGGTCGCGAAGCGGAGCTGGTCGCACAAGCTCGGCGTCGACGTTGACCTTCCCACTGATCGTATCTTGGCTCCCGCTCCCCAATCGAGCTCCTTCGACTGACAGGAACTTCAGCGACTTCCAATAGTCTTTCGCGCTCTCCACATCCACCAGCATGAAGTCCAGTGGGATCTTGCCTGTCGACTGCTCGCTTCGGTTCGTGCCTGAGAATCCTGCAGCATAGACGTAGGACTGTTTATTCGGCAGTTGCTTCAAAATCTTGTCACCTCGCTTGATCGTGATACGAGCCTTCTGTTTGAGCACAAAGAGTCCACCCGAGAGAGTTGCAAACGCGACTTGCGAGATCACTTGGTCGAAATCTTCTGTGGACCTCCGCATCGCGCTGATCAAGTCGTGGGATGAATCATTCACAATCTGCACGAGTCCTAGTTCGATGAGAACACGAAGAACGCGCGTGAATCGATCGGCTTCGCACCCTCGGATCTTCTCTTGCATTTCCGTCGTCAACGCCTCCCACGAGGCACCACGGGAGATCGCTGCGCGGACCTTCTTCTCTTCGAGCTCACTCAACACTTCGCTGACACCGACAAGTTGGATGTACTCACGCACAGTGAGTATGTCGAGAATCTCCTTCAGTGCGAAGACCATCGGCTTCGACTGCTGAGCGGCTGCAATCTCTTCACATGGGGAACTTGACTCGGATGGTGGCTCAGCATCACCACTCTGTCGTCGCTTGCACAGCACTGGTACACGGTCCCACATCAACAAATGGAAGGCCCTGCAACGATACAGGATCCCGAAATGCATCCCCAGCCTTCGACCCTGTTTGTGAAGCGCCACGAGATGCACGCGAGCCAGCTTGTACGATGCCGCTGTGTACTTCACAATCTCCTTGTTTTCCGTGTCTTTCAGCAGCGCGGTTTTCCCTTCGTCTGTTTTCGCAGCCGCCACCTTCTTGTTGAGACGGTTTGACACGACAATGAACGCATCGTTGTCGTGGTCGAGATTTTCGAGGAACTTGCGCTGCTGCTCTTCCAGGTAACCATCGATGAACTGGCGTAACGCATCTCGATCTCGTTGCGCTCCGGGGAGTGCGACACATTTTACAATCTTGTGACTCTTTTGGAGCACTCGCTTCGGAGGCAACGTGATGTCCACCGTGACGATTGCCTTCGTCGCTTCCAGGTCATCCACGATGCGCCTCACGGACCTGATGTCGATTAAACCCACATCGGATACTGGTTTACCTGCTGGGCGCTCGAGTTCAATGAGACCTGTGCGAAGTTGATGGATCGACACGATCTTCTCGGCACCCACACGCTTCAAGATGTACTGCCTTCGCCTCTCTACGGTTGACGCAACGATCATGCCTCGTGTCGCCTCCTTGAGGGTTGACGGTTGATAAATCGTCTCGACGCTGCTAGCGGCATCGGCGTCGTGAGTCTCCTTCCTCGACACGGCTTCTGCATCACCTGTGATCTCGATTGCTTCGACGGCTTGGTCCATCGCGGTTTCCAGTTCTGCCATTTCACGATCCGGTTTCACGACACGAGGAGCGAACATGCGGTACATGGTGCTCTTCCCCAGCACGACTTGCTCGACTCCCAGGCTGTAGTTGCTGATCAGACCCTGCGCTAGTTTGTAGGGCAGCTTGAAAGTCGGAACACCCAGCACATCTCGAAGCTCCGGAATCGTCGCGCCTTCATCTTGGCGGTCGTGAATAGTCGAAAACATTTGCTCCATGATCCCTCGCTCGATGACTGGGCCCGTTCCTGCCGACGCATCACCTCCGTTACGGCCTCGACCGTTCACTCGAGCCGCAGACCGTAGCCGCACGCACCAGAGCTTTCTTCCTTTCGTGTCAGAGCCCGTGTTGCAGCGAGCCATGAACAGCTCGATCGGAAACGCCGCATCAATGTGCATCTGGTGGAAGAAGTACTTGCGCAGCTTCTCTTGGTGGCGCTTGCCGAAGCCGAGCTCTCGTCCGATGTCGGCAAACACACACGTACGCTCGCCCCGTGCAGTCAAGATGCGTGCGATCATGTGCGGCAACTGCTCTTTCGGGAACGAATCCTTCTCGAACGTCGCATTGGGTGATACCATCGACGGGTGGAATTGGCTGGCAAACCGCGTGAGATGGAGTATGTTGAACCGCTTCTGGTCGGATGACACGATATTCTTCACGATAAAATTGGACGCGATCAGCAAGTCAAGCAAGTAGTGGAGCTTGCGCGCGTCACCAAAGAGCCGCGATTCCGCCACGACGGCCGCGTTCAGACCCTGCTCTCTCGCTCGACCGATCATTTCCAGCAGATCAAACTGCGGTGATGATACATCCACAGCGCTTGGGTCCACAACGCCGAGGTACTTGAGCCGCAGCTCTTGGCAGGCCACGATGCCAAGCACGCCCTCGGGGGTCTCGGCCATTGCGTCTTCGTACGATAATCCTGCGACTTCCAGCTCTTCTCCCAGGTCGTAGCCACGTGGACTTCTCGCGAGGAATAAACTCCGTTCATCCACCTCCACTGAATCTGGACTTGCAGCGTAAGATTCAGCGAGACCTTGACTTCGACTCGGGCCACTACTGCTGCTCAGCCCGCCACTACTTCGACTTCGACTGGGACTGGAACTTCGACTTCGTGGACTTCGACTCCGATCGTCCGGCGCACTTGTGGCTAGTCGCTCGGTCTGTGGACCCTGTTCGCCTTCCTGTACGTCCATCGCCTTGTCTTCTTCATTGTCCACCTCTGAAATCGCTGGTGTTTCTTGCTGCATCTCCACCGCATCTTTCCCACTCGCGTCCGCACGCCGCCGGCGACGCACCTTCCGCTTTGGCCCACTGCTTGCGCCTTCCGAGTCGTCATCACTGGTCTTCACGCCACAGAGCTGGCCAATGTCTTCGTCCACTGGTAGCAGCGTCGTCGGCCACTGACGCCGCCGTTTGTCTCTCCGTCCACCGCTCTCGCCTGCGTCTCCACTGCTGCTAGTATTAGTACCGCCATTCGCACTGTGCTTTTCGCTCTCGTCCTTGGCGTTAACGCTCGTGGTCTTCTCGTCCGGACAGCGCAGCATGTAGTGGAACTTGATCTGGCCGCCCATCGCGCGCAGCACTTTCCAGGCGTAGCGTCTGTACACCAAATCGCCAGCGTCGTCCACGAGCGCGAACATATCACGCACGGGCAGTCCGCATTGCCCTTCCAGTCCAATTTCTTCGAGACAGCGCGCCACGAACGTCGGCATGGGCATCGCCTGCGCCACCGCCATCAGCCACTGGTTTTCAATCGGTTCCTGTGACGCTCTAAAGCTCGTGAGCAGCTCAATCGACAGCCAATCGTCCCACGCACACACTCGGCACACGCGTCTCCACGTTCCCGCGCTTGTTGGAGCTCTATCACGTGTGCACCCCGCCGCCAATATGCTCGCGCTTGGCGTCTTGGTGCTCCCCGCTCCTGTGGTTTCCCAGGCGTTCACTGTGAGTGTGTCGACCGCCACCACAGTCGCTCAAAACGGCACCTGGAGACAACCTACAAACTATATGATTGGCTATTTTATTTAATCTAGATTCTGTATTTCAACCAATACAAGTGGCTTGGCAGTCAGCACGAACCTGGAAAGGAGCGGACCCAACACCATTCACTTGGAGGAAGAGACCGACGAATATGAGCGCGCTAGCGATGCTCGAGGCCGCGTGTCTGGCGCTCCACGCGCCTCCTACGGATGAACAGGCCAAGCAGAAGCGGGCCGAGGCGGAGATCGTGCTGGAGCACTTCAAGCGCAGCCCGGACGCGCTCCAGGAGGCTACGCAGCTCATCCAAATCAGCACGCCCGCGGTCGTGTTGTTCCATTGTATCGCGACGATCCGCGAGGTGACGCTCAAGAAATGGCCGCTGCTGACGCCATCAGAGCGCTCGCAGCCCATGGACCTCATGATGCAGTTTTTGTGGCAGCACTACACGGCTCTGCCGCCGTTTGTATCGGGCTCCATGCTCCAAACCATCGTGCTGCTCATGAAACGCGGCTGGCTCGAGCGTACGCCTGAAGAACGCCTCGCGATCGTCCAGCAAATGGGCTCAATGATGAGTGCGGACAGCAGCGCTGCAGCGAATGACGAAGCTGCGCAGAAGGCGTCGATCGTGCGGCGACTGATCGCGGCCAAGTGGATCCTGGCGTTTGTGACCGAGTTTTCGTCGGCCTCGCGGTCCAGTGCCATGTACCAGCCCGTGGAGTTCCACACACAGGCCCGTAAGATGCTACGTAAGGGTGGACTGAAGCATCTCGTGGGCTACGCGATCCAGCTGCAGCAAGATTTGATCCAGACCACGACGATGTGCTCGACGCAGGACGGCAACCTGCTCCATGTCCCCAAGGAACAGCTCGAGCTGCTCGAGACGGCGTTCTTGCTGGTCGTGGAGACGCTGAACTGGGACTTTTCCGACTCACTGGGCAATCTCGCGTGGAGCTTGAGCAGTACAGACGCCGGCTCGGAAGAGAGCCGTCCGACGATCTCCCCGGACGAGTCCTGGCGGGTAGTGCTCGTGCGTCCCGAGCTCATCCACTCGGCGTTCAACACCTACGCGTTCTTCCGCAACCTCAAGACCAAGAACGCGAACCTGCTCCACTTGGCGCGCCAGTTTTTGATCCAGTTGGCGTCGCTGCGAGGCCCAATCTTCAAAGACAAGACCGAGAAAGTGCAGTTCCTGAGCGAGATTTTCCGTGGCACAAGTGCTATTATCCACACTCCGTTCTTGGAAATGGTCGCTCCGAACGACTACGCGGCTAACGATATTGCGACGCGCGAGATGATCGACATGTGCCAGCTTCTGTTCCGGCTCGTCAACAACATGGGGCTTCAGGCGTTCGTGGCGGACGCTCCGCCACAGCTTTTCTCGACTTTTCTGGAAGAGCTCTCGTCGCTTTCGTGCAAGCTCTTGCAGTCGGCGCTTGAGAAGATCCAGGCACATCAGCGACTTCAGACAAATGACGCGGTCGACGACCTGTGGCAGCTTGAAGGCGTGGATATACTTCTGGACGCATGGGTCTCGCTGGTGAACGATTCGTATCTGGACGCGTTTGCGCCTGCATCGGAGCCACTTTCTGCTGAAAGTGTCGCTGTCTCGGATGCTCTCAGTCGGTACTCAGCGCCAGTCGTGGAGCTGTATCTGCAAGCGCAGCTCGAGCTGTGTGCTGTCAATGCGCTCGCTGAGCAGGACGAGGATGAAGACGTGGAGGACAATTCGGCTGCCGGCACGCGTGAACAGTTTGAACTCGCAGCGGCACTTGCGAGAATGAACGCCAGCTCGTCGGCGAGTCTGCTGCTCAAGCTGCTTCAATCGCTGTTATCGGATACCCAGCAGTGTCTCGTCGCCATGCAGGGCCGCGAAGCGATCACCCCGCAGCTCGCACAGCTCTTCGAGAAAGTGCATTTCCTGGTCGAATTCACCGGCTTGCTGCTGGCGGATGATTACAAGAGCGAACGCCCGTGTTTGCCTCCACGCGTCCACCGTGTGTTCTTCTCGTCTACGCCGGAGAAAGGATCCGACATTATCAGCTTGCTGTTGCTTGTGATGAGCCAGTTTCTGGAGTTCGAGGCTTCCCGCGTTGCCCAGAACCCGAACAGTGAAGCGCTTAGTCCGTTTGTGTCCGAACAACTACTCAGTACGATCACAAGGCTGTGCGCAACATACCTCGCGCCAGACGTGGCCGTCGAGGCGGATCTCACCATCGCTCCAGCTCTGCTGCAGGTGTTCGGACTGCAGAATGGAGGACGCGCGGGCGAGCTTGTGAACTTTCTCGTGCAACAGTGTACTCTGTATCTCATCCACTGGCCAACTCAGCCAGTCGTGATGGAGAACCTCATGGACTTTTTGCTGGAGCTGTCCAAATCCAAGGCGATGTCCAGTGTGCTTCAGGCTCCGTTCTGGCAATCGCTCGTGCATGCCAATGGAGTCGCTGGCACTATTGTGTCTGGACGCAATGGATCCAGTGATCCGCTGCTCGTGGCAGTTGCTCGCATCCCAAGCTCGCTGCGTGGGCAGCTGGCAGAGGCTCTGTGTAGAGCGGGAATGACGACTGACGACGAAGCCACGCAGCGTAGCCACTTCGAAGCCATTGCTGCACCAGTGTCGACTCGATTCCAGCAGCTCATCGCGATTCCTCTGTTCGAGTCGTCACAGTCCGTGAACGATGTGCGCGTGCAAGAAGAACTCAAGCTGATCATCGAGCTGTACTCTGGGATCGCTCGCTCGGCTGAACAGTACGTTTCCTTTACATTTGTCTGCTCATTGCCTTCGCCCCATTGACAGAACGATTTGTTGTGCGCCTGTAGGAAGAGCCACGGGCTGATTTCATCCTTCTCGCTGCCGGTGTTGCCTGTGATGGTGAAAGTGTTTGACCTTTTCCACGGCGACTCGCAGATCGTGTACTTGCTCCTCCAGTTCTTCTGTCTGTTGGTTGAAGCGCAGATTTCTTACCTGAGTCCGAAGGACGCACTGCAAGTTTTCACGTCATGCCACGAGCTCATTCGCGCGTACAGCCGCCACAATCTCGGCAAGAAGAGTGCGTTCGCGGAAACCCAAGAGGAAGACAACTACACCGACTTGCTGGCTCTGCTTCAGCTGCTCTCTCACTTGGTGTCCAAGGACTTCATTGACTTTTCCGACCACACGGCCGAGCAGAAGGACGTGGAGAAGGCATCTGGCTTCGTCGCTGACGTGGTCTTCGCGGGACTGAGTCAAGTGATTCCGCTTATGACTGAGTCGCTGTTGCAGTACCCAGGACTGAGCAAGCAGTACTTCACACTCGTGACCTACATGATCGACGTGTACGCCGAGAAGCTCGCGCGACTGGACGATCGGCTCTTCGGCATGCTGCTCAGCTCGCTGCTCTTCGGTATTCGTCACGTACAAGTCGAAGTCGCGCGGTACAGTTTCCAGGCTATCGGCGAGCTCGCTGGCTTCCACTTGAAGTCGCGCCAGAAGGGAGAAGTGGGACTGGAGAAGCATATCCAGGCCAACCCGGATCTGTTCGTGCATTTCATTCGCGTGGTGCTTCGCATGGCGCTGTTTGAAGACTTCAACCCGATCATTCTCGACGCCTGCGCTGGTGCGTTGTATCCGTTGATCCTGATCGAAAACGCGCGGTACTTTGCGATCGCGGAGGAGCTCCGCAATGAGCAGAGCGATCCGATCACGCAGCAGCGTCTGCTAACGGCGTTCCAGGCGCTCACGTCGTTCCTCAAGCCCGAAGACCTCGCCATGGGCACGGCGACAACGCGCAAGTACCGACTGCTGTTCAAGAGCCACTTGTTCACGTTCGTGGCTGACGTGCGCGGCTTCATCCAAGTCAAATAAACGATAGACGGCGCGGTCCTCCCTGACGTTGCACTGCGACCACCAAATGTAGCCATGTGGAAGATCTTATTGTGTCAGGCAGGGTACGACTGAGAAAGTACAACATGAAGACCATCACTCCTGCTGATTTTCGCACCTCGAGGCGAAGCAGAAGAGCAGCCACATTTTCATTTCTTCATTTTCAAGGTCGATGGCAACGCGCGAGAACGACAGAGGAAACATGAGCAGCAAGCAGCGCGTGCGTGTGATGGACGAGGAGACGAGCGCGCGGCTGACGGCGTCTTACGTGGTGCCGGATCTCATCGTCGCGATCCAAGAAGGTGCGCGCAGCTCATGGGATTAAGGACGATAACTGGTGGATTCTAAAAGCCTGACGGACGGATTGTGGTGCATACAGCGGTGTACAATGCGATTGATGCGAACGCGAGAAGCGTCAAGATTGCGGTGGATGTGGCACATGCGTCGTTCTCCGTGACGGACGACGGTGGGGGGAGCCAAAGCGTTGTGTGGACGCAACGCGAGACATTAACGACTGATGGTGATGCTGATAGGCCACGGGATTCACCCGGATGAGATGTACGAGCATACCTTCGAGAGCATAGGCAAGTAAACGGCCAGTGGATACCTATGCAGTTCGATGGAGATCTAATTTGCAGTGTGTGCGGATGGTAGCAACGTCGAAGGCGAGTCCATCGACGAGAAAGTACAGCCACCGCGGCCAATTCCTGGTGTCGTTGGGCACTCTTGCCAAAGAAGTGGAGATCGAGAGCCGAGTTAAGAACTTCTGGACGTCCAGCCGCAAGCTCATGCAGGTGCGAAATATGCATCATTTAGCAAAATTTCTCCTTGAGATTCTCATATGAATTGTGTATTGTACTGTACTGTAGAACGCTCGGGTTGTCTTCAATGCCCACTCCAAGACGAGTCGTGTCACCAAAGGCACTTATCTCCGCGTGGACAGTCTCTTCTGGCTACTTCCTGTACGGCAGCGCGAGCTTGCTTTGCATACATCTGCTCGGTCACGCATCGCCAAGCGCCTGAGCTCGTTTTTCCACAGCCTCTCCATGATCTGGCCAACGCTTTCCATTGACGTGTCGTATGCCGATGCCAAGGTCCCTCGCATTCGCGTCATAGGCGTTACAACCTGTGAAGAGAGACTCCGTGAAACATTTGGCGAGATTCTCGGTCGAGAAATGGAGGTGAGATCTCGCAGGAGTCGTTGCTTGGGATGGATTTTGGCGTAGGCTGACCCAACGGGCTGTTCAGTATGTGTCCTTTGACGCTGAAGACTCGCCGTTCACTGTGCGCGGCTACATCGCCGTGATCCACGACGGAAGTGGGGAGCACGCGGAGTCTCTTGAGTCTCCGGGTTGGAAGCAGGCGCGCAGCTACTACCAGTTTGTGTTTCTCGACAACACGTGGATGGAAGAATTCCAACGAGACTGCTGCAAGACAATCAATGCGGCTGCCATGCAGCTGGAGATCGGTAAGAACAGAACACATCGAGAGGATATGGAGTCGTAGATTTCAGCTTATGTTGCGTCGTAGGAATTCCGATCTTCGTGCTCAAGATCAGTGCCAAGAGCCATGAGTACGAGCTCCACAGCGACGGAGATACACGTGTTGTGAACTTGAAGCGACCGGAGCTTCTCACCAAGACGTTACGAGGGTTTGTGCAGGTTAGTGGGCTACGTTGGCTTGGTTTCATACATTAATCTGAGAGTAGCGAGTATTGTGAATTCAGATTCTGCAAACGCGCATCCAAGAGACTGAGAACTATCAAGCTACAGAACCAGAATGCATAGAAGAGACTTCATGTGTCGAAACCAAACTGCTGGAGGCGCCGCCAGTGATGCAGCGTGCAGCTCATAGTGATGAGTTAGAAGCTGAGATCTGGCGAGAAGATCAGTACGCGACCACGAGCCACTCTGATGCCGAGTACGCAGTCGATCGATACACGGACTCGACAGAGGAAGACCCGCAACAACAAGTCGAGTACTACATCGAGGACTGCAGCGAAGACGATCAATTCCTCGAGGATGGAAGCTACGAGTACGGCGAGTTAGCGCTGGAAGGTGAATACGCACCGGCGTACGCGCTTGAGTATGAGTATCACGAAGGTCCAGAGGTTCACGGCTACGCTGAAGCGATGGATGAGCCAGGAATGTACGAGTCGTATGGAGACTTGTATGGCAACTACACCGAAGTCTACGTGGATGAGAGACACACACAAGACACGGTGCGTCATGGGTGTGCTCACTGCGCTTCGTGCCACCGCAGCCAGCCTGTACAAGGGTACGTGATGCTGGAGATTATGAACTATACTCCGGAAATGAACTGATGCGCATTTGGATCTGTAGCTTTTACGCCGGCAACCAACGACAGCTAGGCTTCGAGGTGAACTATCCCAATACTGCATACGCCACGCCGAAGACCGAATATGCTGAAGACATCTACTACACGGTGCATGATGCAGTTCCTCGGTCGATGTACGCTGCGGAGTCTCACAGTTATGAAGACGAGCCTGAGCCCGACTACGAGTTCGATCATGATGAAGTGGACGATGACAGTCGACGGTCCACTTCGATGCCGTCGAAGACCACAAAACCTGCTCCCATCAAGCAAGAAGGCTGTTTGAACGAGCTCTTTTTCGGCTCGAATGCCCTTCATCGAGTGGCGAAAGAGTCCAAACGGCCGCGAGCACAGTCGACGGCGGTGCGAAAGCTGGAGCCTGCGTTCAAGGAGGAGGAGGAGTCATATAAGCCACAGTCGGAGTGGCTCTCCAGTCGTCGATTGGGACGAGAAGTGGCTCCCGACCACGACGGAAGTCTTCCAATCAGCCCCAGTACACCAGCGACGGAGAAGGAGGAAGAAGTCGATGCGCATGACGAAGAATGTGAACTCAACGCTGGATCAGATCAACTCTCTGAGTATTTCTCGTTTGAGAAGTTGCTGCGGACGCACAAGCAGCCGACGCAGAGTGTGATCGCGAGCTTTGCGTCCAAGCGAGCAGCACTCGCAGACTCACTAGCGCCTCTACCAGGAGAGGCTGCCTCCAGCGTACGCGTGAGCCACCTCCCCCACGATCTTCACTCGGCTTCGGCCAAGACCATGGCGCTCGACAAATCCATCTTTCGCACTCTGCAAGTGATCAAGCAGGTCGACCGCAAGTTCATCCTCGTCAAAGTGGTGCTGAATCGTGGCGACGATGGTAGTGGTGACGCTCATGAGGCTGAGAATGTGCTGCTGCTGTGTATTGACCAGCACGCAGCGGATGAGCGCGTGCGTCTGGAGCTGCTCGAGTCTCAAGTCTTTGGCGTCCGTGGCGACGAGCAGAATGTCGAGACAGTCGAGCACGAGCCGTCACTCCCCGTCTCACTGAACCATCGAGAGCGTGAAACGATCGAGTTCTTTGCTGACGAGATCCGGTCGTGGGGCTTTGGTGTTGATCTGGACGAACACACAGCTTGGCTCACCCACACACCCAAAATCGACACGCGCGTCGCGACTGTCGATGATTTCCGAGAGTATCTGCAGCTTCTGGCCAGCAGGGATCCGTACGTGGCCCGTCGAGTGCTGCGGCCGCCTGTGATCACGCGCTTCTTGCACTCGCGCGCGTGTCGTAGCGCAATCATGTTTGGCGATTATCTCAGTATTTCCCAGTGCCGAGACATCGTGGAGCAGCTGAGTCAGTGCCAGTTGCCGTTTCAGTGTGCGCACGGACGCCCGTCCATTGTGCCACTGGTCGAGTTGATGTGACGAGAGTTGTGATAAACAGCACAGTGAACTCTATTTGTTTGGTCTACAAGGCATGCGACGGTTAAAGAGTAGCACCAGGGAATTCACTACTCTCTACTCACCTAGTAGACGGTGGGAATTCCACGTTCAAGGCGCTGTTGATGCGACGAAGCTATGTGGTCTGCGTGAGTCTCAAACAATAGAAAGTGAGGCTGCCGATAGGGATCTTACCATGGCGCTGGAAGACGGCAACGTCGACGAGCTAGACGGCGGTGCACCTGCCATTCGCACGGGCGAGTGCTGTGGAGAGGGCAGCGAATTACGCCGCAGAAGGTCTCGAGGACTGGAAACTGGAAGGATCACAGAACCAGCAACTTGGTCAGTTCAGCTCACACAAGGTAGCACTATACAAATCGCTCCTTACCATCGCCTAGACTCAATCGTGACATTGAAGCGCGCTGCTGTGGTGTCTGCAATAACCTCCCTCCAGCCATTGCACTGCCATGGTCCTCTTCCTCCTCTTCTTCTTCCTCCTCGTCTTCTCCTTCATCGTCCTCCTCTTCATCGTCCGAGAAATCGTCACTCGTCTTGATGGCGTCAATGGCACTGAGGATACGCTCACGATGGACGCGGTTCTTGATCCCGTAGTCGTTGATGAGGTCACTCTCGGTGAGTTCAAGCAGCATTTCACCATTGCAACGTCGCTGCTGGAAGCGTGGCTGGAAGACACAAATCAGTTCAGAGCCAACAAGAGCGAGAGAGAAACAGTGGACTAACAACAGCGTACCACGACTTCAGGCACGCCAACGTCTTCGTGGAGCCATAGACACACGTTCTCGACGCTCCATTCAGACACAACCTGAGCCAGCGTGAGCTGGTCGTCATCGTCCTCCTCGTCCTCCTCGTCTTCTTCCTCGTCTTCCTCTTCGTCTTCGTCCTCCTCTTCCTCCACGTGCGGTTGCGTAGGTACGCGCACTGACACGCCTGGAGCTGCAGCAGTAGCTCCCATAGGACGAGTTGACTGGACTGCACCGCTGGTTGGCGTCGCTTGGCCAGTGAGCTGGGACAACGCCAAGTTTCGTCGAGCGAGTCGGTCTTCTACATTCGCATTTTGATCCAAATTGGTGGTCGCCATCACAGGCGTTGGCTTGGTCGCTGTCGTGGATGCCGCTGCCACTGTGCTCTGCCCAGGTGTGGGCGGACGCGACCCTGACGGTGGCGGCGGCACCGTCGATGGCGTTCCCGGTCGACTGGCGTTGCTGCTTGCCGCTGTTGGAGTTGGTGGATACGGTGGTGGCGGTGGGATTCTGATGGATGCATTTGACGTAGCAGCTGAAGACGCTGCAGCTGAAGCTGTAGAGACACCAGCACCAGCAGAGGAAGGAATGAACTTGCAGCTACTCGAGTGGGCGACGATGGAATCCGCCGGGAAGAGCTGGCAGCAGCGAATGCACTTGATCGGCCGCTTGGAGCAGCGACTCGTGTGCGCTGGCAGCGCCGACTGGGGCATCTACAGTATAGCAGCGAGCGAGTCAGCGTTGGAAATCGATGCAGAAAAGACTCGAACTACTGTACGTACTGTATCGTTGCAGTGCGGACAGTTCTTTGTGCTGGTCTTGCACGAGGATTCGTGGCGTATGAGATCGCGTGAGATGATCACCATGTTGCAGTGCTGGCATCGCTTGGGTTTCCAGTCGCAGCTACCGTAACGAAATCACAGCGCGTTAGCATGGACCGAATCAACCAACCTGCTCTTTCTAATGGCAGGACGAACTTGTTTTCATGGGCGTCGATCTCTTTCGCTGAGAACTCTTCGTCGCAGAATTTGCATTCCATCTACAGTCAACAACAAACGCGTTACATGAGCTCGTTCCGTAGTCATGGCAAGCGGAATCTACGCACCTTTTCCGTTGTACTCGGTGGTGCTATTGCTGCCTTGGGCGTCGTAGGAGCCGTGGAAACTGGAGATACAACGGGTGGCTGTGGTGGGGCCGTCGCTGGTCCAGTGCTGCTACTGGGATTGGCCTTGGAGGGCGAGTTTGAGCGTTTGGGGCATCTTGTCGCGAGGTGTTTGTCGATGCCACGCTGTAAGAACTTGCCTCCGCAGTCGTTCGGACACGGCACGAGCCGACAGTCACAGTTCTCGATGTGGTCTTGCAGCTCCGAGACTTTCTGTCGACGCAGGCAGTGGGGACACTGCTTGAGCATCTGGTCACACTTGAGCTCGTGCTCAAAGAGCTCTGACGCGGCCACATCCGCAGTACAATGGCGACATTTCTTGAGCTGCGATCCTGCCGCAGCTGACGAGGCATCTCCAGCCACGACCACGGGCTCCGCAAGCGAGCTGTTCGAGGCTGGCGGTGTTGCCGATGCTGCAGGTGGCTGTGGCATTGAACTGGTTGTGGTCGTGGCTGTGGGTGGCGGCTGTGCACGCTGGCAATCGCGCTGATGCGGTTCGACTTCGTGCCATGGGAACTTAGCCTGGCACTTGGTGCAGGCGATCGTGCGCTTGATACACTGCCGTTGCATGTGCTCGTTCAATAGATCCGACCGCACAGGAAGGCGGCACTGCTCACACAGCGTGTGCGTGATCGCCGGCTGCGGAGGCGGCGCTGACGGGGGAATGGTAGCCGCTGGTGGAGTACGTACTGCAGTGTTGATTGCGGACGTGGTAGTTTGCGTCGCAGGAGGTGGTGGGGGTTTGGAAACGAGTGGCGTGGACTCCGTAGAGGAAATACTACTCTCTTTTGCTTCACCTTGCACAGTTCCAGGCCGTGGGATCAGAGGAGTCAGCGGTGGAGCTGCCGCTGCTGACGGTGCTACCGCAGGCGAAGCTGGAACCGGCTGTGCAGGAGCTGAGGGTGACCCAGGGATCTTGATGACTGGTGGTCTGCCAGCTTCAGACGCGGCTGGAGGGGAAACGACAGGTGCAACGGATGGAAGCAAGTTACTCGTCGAACTACTTCGCGTGAGCGGAGACGCTGACTTGGTATCAGAGAGAGAGCTTCCTGCTGGGGTTGGCGGCTGACTGCTCGGCAGTAGAGACGACGTTGATGATGATCGCGTTAACACTGAAGAAGGTGGAGTTGGTGCAGAGGCAGCTGTGGGAGAAGCGCCACTCTGCTGCCGCGCCTCCTGCTCTTGCTTTCGCCGCGTTTCGATACGAAGCTTCGCCATCTCAGCCTCCGTGATTGCTCCCTTAGCTGTCGACGCGAGCGTCTGCTGAACTTTTGCTACCGGGTCATTGATCGCAACAACAACTGATACAGGTGGTGGTGGTGGAGGTGCGGCCACAGAAAGCGACAGCGGTGTCTGCGGGACTGATGGAGGTACAGCCGCTTCCTCTTTTCGACTGATGTTGCTCGTGAATGATGTCGTCTCCTCCTTCTGTGATGGTGCAGCCGAGCGACTTGCTGGGATAGCTGCAATAGGAAGAAGCTCCTCAGCAATCGCGCGCGAGATGATGTCTTCGAGCTTCGGGTCTGGCACAAGTTTGGCGGCTTTCTCCGTCTCTTGCTTTGTAATCGTTGGTGTCGACAACTGTGGAACACTGGCGACTGGCTCACGCTGGACCGTTGTTTCCACCCTCGGAGGCGATGGCTTTGCTTGTTCTTTGTCCATCGTTAGCACGGGAGTGGCTGGCGTTGGTGCAGGAGCGACTGGCGTTGGTGTATGCACTACACTAGCGGCGACTGGTGTTGGTGGCGCTAGCAAATTTGGCGGGAGCAGTGCCGACCAGTAGGGTGTAGGGTAGATTTGGGAGGGCATGGCCGCCTGCGCCATCGTGAACTGAGCTTGCTGCTGCTGTTGCTGCTGCATTTGCAATTGCATCTGCAGCATCATCTTCTGCAACAACGAATCCATCGCTGCGAGTTGCGTCTGCGCCTGTACGTCGCCAGTCAAAGCCGAGCCAGAGACACTCGAGCGTCTCGCTTCTCGGGACTCACCACTCCCATCAATATTCGATGCTTCTCTCAAAGCGTTTGTCTTCGTGATGATCATTGCCAGTGTCTCTTGCACCGAGCGCTCCAGCTTCCCAGCCAGCTCTTCGACAGCTTTGGTTCTCATCTCCGTGCGCTCAAGTTTACCATCTACTTCTGACTTGGTCTTCACACACGCTGCATCCACAACGTGGACTTGCTGCTTGGCACTCGTCTCCACAGTTTCGTTCCACTTCCTCTCCACCTCGCGTAGTTTTTGACTCCATTCTTCAGTCAAACTCGTCGCCTTGCTGCGCGTTTCACAGCTAAGCACGTGCAGTTGCTCCTCCAGTGCGTGTCGCGCCTTGCGGACCTCTTCCTGGAGTGCTTCGTTTGCCACTTTCCGGTCTTTCTGTTCGCTTTCCATCACCTTCACGACGTCGTTGTGCTTACTGTGGATCGCAGCCACACGCGTATCCACGAGTGTCGTCAGTTGTGTGGCCACCTCTTTCGTCTGATGATCCGATCGATCTCGAACATCTCTCAGTTGCGCAGCTACATCACCCTTCAGAAGCTGTTCAAGTTGCTTGAGCTGAGTATTCGCGTCAGCACTCAGAGCATCCACGCGACGCTGATTTGTAGTTTCACTCTCTTGAACTTGACGCGATAACGCCTGCAAATCCTGCTTAACTTGCCCAACTTCACGCCCCACCGAAGCTTTGAGCTCAGAGAAAGGAGCCACAATAGTCCGATCCAGTTCGCTCTTGATCAGCGGTAGGACGGCCTGTGGAAGCAGCTCCCCCACGATCCGTTTCTTGAGCGCCTCGTCACGCAGTCGTTCCTTCTGCTCCCGCTCCTGCTCAAGCCGTTCGCGTTTCTGATCCGCCTCTTTCTCCTTTGCACGGCGTGTGATAATCGAACGACGCGACGTCCGTGTAGAGTTGTCCTCATCTACATCTTCAACAGCGTCGTCATCCTCGGTGTTCAGATCTGCTCGCCGATCAAAGCTTCCCATGCGGCTCACGTGGATCTTCAGTGCCTGCAGATCATTCCGCAAAGCCACAATCTCATCCGACTGCACGCGGTTCACCTTCTGCGTAAGCGCATCTAGTAACAAGGAAGAAGAGCTGGAAGTCCGCGTGATCTCGGCCAATTGGTGCGCTTGGTGCTGCAGCGTCGCTTGGTACTGGGCCTTGATCGGTTCAATCGCGGCGTTAAACTGAACCAAAAGCTCCTGTCGCGAGAGCTTTTCCTGCACTTGCATCTGAACGGAGTTACTCTGCTCCCGGATCGCGGCGACCATTTGCCGCAGTTCAAGGAGCTGGTTCTCGGCCTGCATACGCCACGACTCGTCCTTCCCGCACATGGACTGCAAGTGGAAGCCGATATCTTTCTGCGTGGTCAGCTCCTGCCGCATCTTGGCTTGGATCTGATCGATCGTGTGGAGTTGCCTGTCTGCTGCACACACTTCGACGCGTAAACGATCCAGCTCCTCTGAGGTGGCTTTGCATAGCTGCAGTAGCGCACTCAGCTGTCGCTCTGCGATCGAAGCACGCGCGTCGACCTCGAGTTTGAGACTGAGTCGTACTTGCTCCATCATCTGGGCCATGTCGTACGTCGGTGAGGAGTACATTTGGAATCCCATGCCTGCACCTCCATTATTTGTCGCGGTATTGCGTGAGCGGCGACGGCGACTCGACTGGTGCTGCTCTTCTTGGTCACTCTCTCCATCCTCGGTGGTCGCACGGTTGTTCTCGTGGGGCTGCTCGTATCTCTTGCGTTCCTGTCGTTCTCGGAAATGCTGTGCGAACGACGCTGGCGCTGCACCTCCACCTCCAACTCCACCGGCACTTGTACCGTTGCCACTACGTAGCGTCGCCATCGTATCGCGCAGAAACGTTGATGCAAAATTGTTTGCAGTGGAATCCTGAGAAGGCTGCTTGAGCCCTGCGCTGAACGCGTTATACTCTGGTCCTGTCGAACCGAACGCTCCATGCTGTGAATACGAGCCCAAGTCGCTCGAGATCTCTTCAAACTGGCGGAATTGCTGCTTGAGATTGGCGTCCGTGTGCTTGATGATAGCAGCGAGGTTTGCGTCCCAGTCCATCGCGACTGAGTTGACGGATCCACCGAGAGAGACGAGCAGCTCAGTCAGCAGCTCAGCGATCCACCTGAGCAAAACGCACGCAGCCAACAACGGCGAACGCCTTTGCTTGCTTGTAGTGATGAGATTTGGTGCTCAGTGGCGGTGTCGTTTGGCGAAGCTGAAACGGCCACTTTCTCGGTGGTTACAACGCCCACTTCAACTCGAAGAAATTTAGAATGTTTTCGTTCTACGCTCGATTCCGCCAATCAGCGAGCTCTTAGATGGATAATTTGCTTCCCGAATATTTTACTGACGGCCGACCGTATATTCTCGATTTATGACTGGAAAAGATCAAGATCAGGTCGGACACGCGATTTGATTGGCTGGATTTTGTCACTGGACCAGAACAATCGAGCTTTTGCACATGTCACACACGGCGATCCATCCGACAAACCATTGGTGGCTGTCGAGCGAGCAGATGCCTTGCAATTCCGAGCCAAACCTCCACCATGAGGCTGGAACCTAATGATAGCAAACTCAGCACCGCACTCGGGGACTCCCGGCAGCGGTGAGCGCATGTCTCGCGTGTGTTGCAGCAAGAACATCCACATGTCCAGGCTGGCTTCCGCACGTGGGGCTCTGAAGCCATTGTGGTCGCATTTAATCCAGCCAGTAGATTAGGGTCTCCATTCCCAATGCAGTTTGTAACTGGTGCATGCTGCTACAATACTCATGGATCTCTGGGTGCGATCCAGCTTCTTGACCATCATCTTTGGGTTCAGACACCGGCCAACAGTACCGAACACTGTGAAACACTCCATACACTGACACTGGCTCCTGGCCGTAAGGTCATCCATTCCCAGGTGGCCCAATCCCCCAAAGCTTGAGAGGTGACTCCAAGCGAGTTCACGTCGCATAGCGAAGCACACAGTCAACGATTCTTGTGGCCGCAGTCAGTTGCATTG